>JASSUY010012422.1:0-32348 GCA_032466535.1 Forpus xanthops | reverse complement strand
ATGAGCACTTACAGCCCTCCAGAGACACACAGGGGAACAGCTCAGCACTGTGTTTCTTTGGGAAGAGCAGAGTTTGGCTTTGAAACGTTTTTGCCTTAAGGAAAAGCCAGACTTACTGGAGTCCTGTGGAATCCCATATTTCCTCATCATCGTTTGGACATAGACATCCTCCACATAAGAACTGTTGCTTACAGGGTCTCCAAAATCTGGAAGCAAGGACTCAAAAAACAGGGGTGTGATCTCCTGGTTGCAGAGAACTTTGGACATTGACTTAAATGTGTGACGTGTTATTCCCATGTTGTTTGGTTTAAATAACGCCTGCAAAAAAGACAAAATCCTGCATGTGAAAAGCATCCCAGTCTGAGAGAAGAAAGAAATAACAGAAATAGAAGGCAAGGACTGTCATTTTACACTGCTTTCTTGTTTGTCTTCACCAAAAAAAAAAGGGCTTTTTCATGGAAATCTTGCTTTTTTTTTAATGTTAACCTCTGCTATGACACAGGTGGTAAACTCATTTCTAGGTATGAGATCCAATGTAGGTATTGTCAATAATATGTGTAAAGGAATTATCTGTAATGTGTGCCTGGTGACACACATACACCCTGGGTTACAATACAGAATTTGTCACACAAATGAGCACATCCACTATCCCCATAACTGCATACGGTTCTACAGTGCCCAGGCAAAGTGATTACCAGAAACTATTCCTGTGATCTACACTGTCATTGACTGGATGCTGTACTGGATTAAATTAGTGCAAGCTGAAGTTACTGCAGCTGTTGGAGCAGGATGTGGGGTGTACCCAATATTTTGGGTAGTCTTGAGGCTTCGGGCATGATCTAATGCACACTAAAGCTAGAGCAAAGTCTTGCTGTTGACTTGCACGGTTTTGGATAGCCTTAGTGGGCAGTTCTCCAGTTGCTATCACAAGCTGACCCCTGCCAGTATTTTGTTGGAAGTCTATCTCCTCTCAAGGCAGTTCTTCCTCTTCTGTGTTTTTGTTCTTGCTGTCCCTCTCATGGCACGTGTACCTGGTGTCCCTCCTGTGATGAGCACATGGTAGTCTCACTGCTCCAAATCAAAGCTCTCCCAAGAAGGCAATGTATAAGTTTGAAAGAGACTCTTAGAACACCACTGCTTTAAAACAGATTCAGTAATCTATGATTTAACACACCTTTGGCTTCTAAGGTAAGAAATTACCGTCAAACTGTTCCAGTGGTTATTTTGCCTCCAAAGCACATGCAGTCTACACGTACCTTAGTCAGTGGCATGTTTCTAGACTGCCGGAGCTTTTTCAGTGAATGAATAGCTTGTAGCAATGGATCAACATCAGATTCAACCTGGTTTCTGAAATATTTCACTTTTGTCAGAAGGCCTAACATCTTGTCCATGGGTTTCTGAAGTTCCTTAGGGAAAAACATCTACAAGAGGCAGGAAGGAAATTAGTTATGATTAGCAGGAATCTGTGAGCACATACGTGCATTGTGTTAATTCCAAGACAAAGAGTGTGGGATTTACAAATCTGTAAGGAGGCTTAGGAAGTGGATGTCCCATAGGAAATTAATGGGATTTGTATTCCTAAATCCCCAAGTGCTTTTGAAAACACTCCCCTGAATATTGCTTATCCTGAACAGTGCCTGTTTCCAAACATCTACAGTTGGGAAATGTGTATCACATATTGGCTGGAACATAATCCAAGTCTCTGTGAGGTAGCATTTTGCATAACATAGATGTCAAACACTGCAAGTGACTTTTGGCCTGAGCCAAATTCATTCTCATTTAATAAATTTTCTTCTCCAGGATCACTTCTGTAGCATTTTTAAACACGAATTCAATATGCACTTCTCTGTGAATAGTATCTTTACATGCTGTTTCTATGGTTTTGTGCATGGGATATTCGAATAATTTATTAACTTGGTAGTGCCAACTAGATTGGAAACATGTATTTTTACAGGAAATTTTCCAGGGCTTCCCTTTCCAAGGGATAAAACATTTAGCCCAGTGCCTTATTTTTTGGGAAGCCTGAACTCAGAGGGGAATGTTCAAGAGGTTTTGCAGCATATAAATGATATACGATAGGGAGGCATTTAGAGTAGGTCCAGTGCCTTTCAATGAGGTTAGCTGGTTTACACCAGCCAGGATCCTCATTTATATCCACACTGTCACAGCATGGATATGCAATAAAAATCACTGTATGAGCAAAGCCCGATCTTTGGCTTGTGTAAATCAGCACCGCTTCTGGCCAATGCAATGGTATTTTATGACCTTTCAGCCACTACATGCAGCAACCATTATAGAAAGCACTCTACAAATCCAGCACTAACCTTGTATAAGAAATTGTAAATGTCTAAGTGTCGCAACAGAGTGACCCCCAGGATGTACATCTCACGAGTCCTCTCTGAAAGAGAGAGATTGCAGAACTCCTTCACTACTGTTTGAAGCTGTGGGTCAGCAAGATGGACGTTGCAAGACTCCAGCTGGAGGATCTGAGAAATAAGCTGTGTTTGCACAAAGAAGGAAAAGATTTGTTAGGGGGTAGACTGCTTACTCCAGTATGCATGGATTAATCTTGCCTTGCTGTTGTTCTTTCCACAGGCTCATATTTCAACCCTGAGAACCAGAAAATGCCTACCTCATTACTCCTGCTCCAAGGGACAAATCCTGAGGATTGTGTTTTACTGCCAGCTTGCACAGTACTAAAAACTTTTGTGGCTTCAATTTCCCATTGACTGATGCATGTGAAGTTTGGAAAAGAGTGTGCTCTTTAGGGCTCAGTCCAGACAAGGTGGAGGGGAAGGGGAAAAGCATCTGGAGCTATTTTTGTGCAGGAGGCTGAGGAAAGCAAGCTCATCCCTTATTATGGGAGGCTATTTCTGGATCCTGAGTTCTCTCACATGGTTAGAAGTGTGCTTTTCCATCTGGAACACAATAATTCCTCAGCACTGAAGATCCCACCAATGATCCCACTCAGCCCTCATTAGTCTGCCACAGTAAACTGGGCTCTTGCTGCAGATCACAGCAACCACTCACCAGGCAGTGCCTGGCTGTACAGCCAGAGACCATATGGCTATTGGTCTCCAATGGCTGGAGAGATGACAACTGCTCTTATTGCACTTCAGATGGCCATTTTGATCCATAACATCCTAAGCTATCTATCTCTATGGAATCATCCACCTCTCTTTGTGCTGTCATGCACGTACTGATCTGCTTAGCTGTATTCATTAGCAAATTCTGTTTTTCATGGTCTGAGATCAAGAAAGCAATAAGATCTCTCACAAGGATGACCGCAAACTTACCTGACTACTGTTTTCTGGGAGAGATGCTTCCAGAAGAGCATCAACACTGGCTGTGGACATTCCTGTTGTGGTTTTAAGATCTTCTTTGAGCTGGTCCACGTTTTTAAACACATCTCTTAACTTTTCTGTAAGGAACAATCACAGAACAATTGATGCAATTGCTTTCTCCAGAAATACAGCTACTTCAAGCACACAGAAAGGACTTTAGGTTACATATGCAAGTGTGATACATGGTTGCTGATAAAAAACCAAAAAAACTTTGAGAATACATTTCCTAGGTTTTGAAGTCTGATTTGTGGCTGAAGCTGACAGGTCTAGTGATGGCAAGAGTTGCTTAAAGACAAAGATTTGGGACTTGCAGCACAAAGAACTACTTGGGCTCTACGGGAAACAAAGGGTGGTATAGAACAGGCTTCAGAATTACCCTAGATAAAAGATCCCAAGGACCTAGTACATGGTTATTTCATTAATATAATTTCTTCCTGACAGCTAAGGAAGCCTTGGGATTTTCAGCAGAAAGTATGGTACCAGTAATCACGTTTGCCCACATTGTAAAGTAAATACAGAAAACTACCTTGTTTGCTAGAGTACGTTAAATTCTCACTGATGTTCAATATGGAATTCAAAGCAGTCATATACCGAGGAATCTCTTGAAAGAAAGCAATTTCTGGTACACTTTCTTGAAACCTAAATTGGAAAAATCCAAAACCACCAACAAAATTAAGACTATGAAAAAAAAAAAAAATAAGTCATTTCATGAACAGAATACTAAAGCAGTTTAAGGCTGAATGAGAGCCTCACCACTTCATTTGTGTCTGGATGTTCGTGGCATCCCCAATAAGTACATTTTGAAGCTCTTGGGAGATTCTTCTGTGATTTAGTACGTTGGTCACAACTTGATTGCTCAGTTCAATAGTGTGGAGGAGCTGCGCATATGATTGACTTTGTTCACACAGTTCTCCAAAAGTAGCATTAGGGAGATGGCAGATGTCCTGTACTGACTTAAAGCTCTCATAGTCACAGAGAATTGTTGTCAGATCCCGGAAGCGAGATAACTTCAAAAAAAATTGTGAAAAAGAAAACACATGCACAAACATCATTTAGGTAACAGAATCATAAAAGGCAGGTTTTCAAAAGCCTAGCTGTCCCTTTCCAGTTTAATCTAGGATTAAAAATACTATAAATATTTTTTTTTAGTTCATTCAAAAGGTCTCAAGTTTATAACAATCATTCCTACATGAATCTGTAGAAGATGTGGCTATGCAACATTGCACAGGATCTATAAACCTTGTGAGCCTTAACGTATCATTTCCCCTGCCCAACGTGCATACACAGCAATAATCCATCTGGACTTACCTGCTGACCAATTAATCTTCCCAGAGACCAAATAAATCTACCTTGTGCAACAGGTTTAGCTTTTCAGATACCACCTGGTCAACTGTACTACAGCATATGAAATACAGGCGGCTACAAGTCAGGACTTCCACATCTGCCAACCTGCGTAAACCTATAGTCCTTTGCCTACTCTGCTATTATGGGCTTCGCTCTTGTCTAACATCAGTATTTACGTTATCAGTGTCTCATGGCAAAGCCTGTTTTCTGGTTTGTGCAGCTCGTCATATTATTGTTACAGATACATTACGCAGTAAGAGCATTGCATGCTGTTATCTTATTTTAAAAGAAAGACTTCTAAATTCTATTTCTTACACAATAAAGTGCAAGTATGCTATTACTGCAATCAAGGACATATATGTATGATGTAAGAAGCATTTTATTCAAATGAGGTGTTGCCAGATCCAAGGCTGGTGTGGGAAATCCCTGAGTCACTATTGCTTAGGTGCTTAATCTCAGAAACCATTATGATTCTGTGAGACATCAAGGGATAAAGGAAGCATGTGGGGACTTGGACATGTGGTAACTAAGCCATGTTTAAAACTACCAGTTGGGTATGAACAATTCCACTGATTTTTGGCAGCACAGAGGTATATAACTGCTATTTGTGCCTTCAAAAAATCCTCCCTACACCTCAAATGAAGCTGAGGATCCTAGAATGATCTCTGCTCTTCACAATGCTTTGCTAAGTTTCAGAGTACTGAACTTTAAAACTACTATTGCACTGAATTATGAGGAATATGCTGCCACTGGCAACCTATGCAGTGCTCATTCTTTTGGGATGGCTGGTGGAAAAGAGCAGCCACTCTAGCCAACAAAGTGGAAATGGGTGCACACTTGGTAGGGACTCATAGAAGGACAAGCTCCTCAGCCCATTTTGATGGTGACCTTTAAATATAGGCAGCAGGCAGAAAAGAGAATTCCAGTCCTAGTTTTTATCAGCTGTTCTTTTAACAAACTTTTTTCCATACACTGTTTTTCAAAACCTCCATTGCACATTCATGTATCACTGCATGATGCCCTCCAAGTCAGCATTTTAAGCAGACTCACTTCTAGCTTCAGGAGCTCTGGTATGGATGAATATTTCTCAGAGGTATTATTTTGCATAAAAGAGTTCTTTTTCAGACGAGTTTGCTTCAAAAGCAGTGTGATGTTTTCTGTGCAAGGAAGAAAACAAAAGTTACTAGAGGCAGAAACACCAGACTTGCAGATACTTTGCAGATGGGAATATCAGCAGGTTTATTCTGAGGCCTACTGATCATTGATATTTTCCACCAAATTGTCATGGCTCAAAATCACGTCGTGGCCTCTGAAAAATCTTTGTCATGGCCTCTGAAATCACAGACCAAGACCTAGGTTGTAATCTGGATTATAATGGTTCCAGTCTGAATAGGTGCTCTGGTCCGAAAGAAATCCACACCCCATTGATAACAGAACTTCTGACAGCACCCCTCAGAGAACGCATAGCATATCTATTCTGTGAGCAGATAAACCTCTCAGGTTCTACAATAAGCTTATATGATGAATATCTATGTGAAATACCATGTTAACTCTCAAAAATAACTCCTGTCATTTTACAGGTACATAAAGCTTGTGAAGGGAATATAGGTTTCTTATTTGTAAGATTTCTTTATCTGAGTGTCAGCAACCTGTCATCACATTGCGAAGAGTAGACATGCCTTCTGGATAGAGTTGGATGGAAAACGTATAATCACAATGTGACATAACTCAGATGAAAAAAGGAGTCTGTGTCCTGAAGTCTCACAGCTCCAGTTAATTGCACCATTCCTTCTCAGCATTAGACAAAGCACTTTGGAAAGACAGACACAACATATTCCAGCTGAGGTCCCACAGCATTAATGAAATCATGATTACCTGTCAATTTGCTGTCTTCAACTTCAGCGGTATTTATTAAACACATCAGATAGGGGTTATAGCTGTTATTCACTGTCACCTGTAAGATGGCGTTTTCAAACTCTAAAAACAGAAATCTGAAAAATAAGATAGGATTTTAAACCACCTTCTCTTTCAGAGACAAGGTGCATTAGTGAGCAACCTGTCAGCTGTGTTAGATGCTGTTCATTGGCAGTGTAAATAAGAATTCCAGATGAAGCCATGTGTCTCCCATGACACCTCCTAAGTGGGTATCCTCCCAATTATATTTCATCAATTCCTTTTACTTTCATCTCCCAAAGCTGTCATTCACTCTCAAACCATATGTATAAGAAAACACACTTGAAAGGTTTGCTGTGGATACAAGAAAAAGTTGGAAAGTAATGTCTAGGGGAGATTGAGAATCAAAAATTAGAGAGTTATACCATAAAGAAGAGGTTTCCAAAGAGTTTACCACTGATAGCAAATCTCCTACAAGATTCCTCTTTCATTGTGAACTGATACACCCTAAAACAGAAGAGTTCTGAAAGTCCCACTTTTAGCTGTACATTCAGTTCAAGGACAAATTTCTTCTCTAATTTAACCCACCTTATAGCTAGTCTCCTAAATTACAGTGATTGCAGGCTTAAGGTGCTCCACTGGAAGAATATTACATACTTCTCATGCTGGAATGAGAATGGTGGTCACTACCCATAAATACTATTGCAATACTCAAAAAGCCAAACTCACCTTGTGATCAGATTTGTTGCTGACAGAGAAGGGTCACTCAGAGTCCAAGGTACACTCTTATTGTAGAGGTTTTCTGCCATGACAATAAAGTGATGAGTGACAATATCAATCACAGTGTCAAAACTAGCTTTGTTGGAGAGAAAAGCCAAACTGGAACTTATGTTGAATTCATTTAACGGATCAGAGAAGTTCAGCCTCTTAAGAATGGAGTGAATGGCTTCTGTGATTTCTAGAGCTGACACATCATTGGCAGAGTTATTTACCACTGCTTCCAACAACTTTGCAAAGGCAGCTGCTTTAGTTAGATTCGTTTGGGTGTTCAGGAAACTGTCAACCACATCCCAGAAGCTTGAGTAGTAACTCCATTTGGTGAGATTGAAGGTTCCTTGAAGTCTCTGCAGCAGGTCATTCGTGTGGAGCACATTCTGTGCCACACGTAAGAGTCTGGACAGGTTGTTCCAGCCTGCTAAGCTGTCAGAGAAATTTAGAGAGTTCAGTACTGTTTCATTCAGCATGAGAGGAATGAGCATGTCCAAAAGCTGAGACGGAAGCACATCACCCACATCCTGGACTGGGATAGGGCAGGAGGCATCACTCAGCAGCAACCCCTCTGTGAAAGCAGCCACAGCTCTCGCCTTCTCCTCTACCCAAGAGCTTTCCAGCTCAGAGGCAATGCTTAATTCAGAAAGGAAGCTCAGAGAAAACTGTAGAGACTGGATGATGCATGACAGCTCCTTGGAAAAGTGGCCACTGTTCTTGTAGACAGCAGCAAACTCTGGAGACAGTTTCAGGTTGGCTAAGGCCTGCAGGAACATGTCCGCAAAGGTGTCATTCTGCACTGTTCCAGCCTCCATGACCACAGAATCAAAGAGAGCTTTGCAGGGGCTCTTGGCTAAAGACTCACTTAGAGTGGTGTTTTCAAACAGCATCTCTAGCGTTACATGGAGTATGTCCTGAGCAGAGCAGTTCTGGGATGGCCCATAACCACTGTTGGTGTTCTCAAGGAACGGACTCAAGGTTAACTGCAAAAACTGCCAAATGTTTGCCTCTAGTGCAGTATTGTGCCATAAGGAAGACTGACTGAACTCCTCTTGCAGTAGCAAATGTGAGAAATTATAGACAATTTCAAGTTTTTCTTCTAATGTTTTGTTTAAGTTGACATCATGAAGGACTTCCATTCCTGCTTTCCATATTTCAATCAGTCTCTGGGTATAGTTACTGTAAGAATCAAATAATAGGTTGATAGTTTCAAGCTCAGTGATGTTATAGCTTTTCTGCAAACCTTTTAAAATTAAGCTACCCCTTTGCATGGCCTGCAAGTATGTGGAGATGTTGGTTCCTCTGGAGTCGTCTTCACCATACAGCTCAAGCATGGAGAATGCCAAGTTTATCAGCTGCTCCAGTTCCTGGCTGAAAGGAAGACTGGAGTAACCTTTCATAGTACTGAAATGATCTTGCAGCATGTCTAAAAGTAACTGGGAAATGAGGTCATCTGTACTATCCCAGTTCATGGACTGGAGTACTTCAGCAATATGCCAGAAAGCATGCAGTTCATTTGCCTGCTTTTCATGAGGGAAACTCCGGAGTTTCTCCATTAGCTCAGATAAAGAAGAGACCAGCAGATAATGATCACTGGAATTCATATTTGCCAGGGTAGCAAGAAGCTGTTCAAGGGACAAGAGCTGTTCTGCAAAATGTTCAGAAGATACAGGGGTCAACAAGAAGTCAGAAAATAATGACAACAGTTTTTCATTTGTGCTGAGATAATTTTCAATGTCTTCAAGTGAGATTTCATAAAGTGCAATCATTTTGATAGCCTCCCATGCTTTCTCTGTATTAAAATGAGTCCTGTTTAGAATTATCCGATTCCAAATCACTGCAGCCATGGTTAGAATATCTTGATTTTCTTTTCTGTAGGGATCAGGGTAGAATAATCCTTCACCACTGCCTTCATACAGTGGTAGTATTTCTGGAAATATTCTTTCTAGCTCCAGAGTGCTGTTTGTAGGAGAAGTGGAATTGAAAAAGAGGTTTAAGGAACTATACAAATCATCCAGATCTGAGGATTTAATTCCTCCACTAGAACTGTGAAAGATCTGTTCTACTAACTTTTTCCCAGGAGCTACCCCAAAGTCCACAAGAATCAGAGCTTTCCTCATAACTTCCAGGAGTTTCATGTATTTATCCACTTCTGTTAGGTTCCATTTAGTGGTCAACAAATTGCCAGTGGCATGCCACAGCTGTGAGAAATGTGCCCACTCCGACTGGTTGGAAGCTTTCCTGCCCACCTGTAGCAGTTCATATATACTGTCGTTCCTCGTGGCAAGAGTCAATAACAGATGGGAAAACACAGGTAGCCTATGCCAGCCTGCTAAGCTGTCAGAGAAATTTAGAGAGTTCAGTACTGTTTCATTCAGCATGAGAGGAATGAGCATGTCCAAAAGCTGAGACGGAAGCACATCACCCACATCCTGGACTGGGATAGGGCAGGAGGCATCACTCAGCAGCAACCCCTCTGTGAAAGCAGCCACAGCTCTCGCCTTCTCTTCTACCCAAGAGCTTTCCAGCTCAGAGGCAATGCTTAATTCAGAAAGGAAGCTCAGAGAAAACTGCAGAGACTGGATGATGCATGACAGCTCCTTGGAAAAGTGGCCACTGCTGTTCTTGTAGACAGCAGCAAACTCTGGAGACAGTTTCAGGTTTGCTAAGGCCTGCAGGAACATGTCCGCAAAGGTGTCATTCTGCACTGTTCCAGCCTCCATGACCACAGAATCAAAGAAGGCTTTGCAGGGGCTCTTGGCTAAAGACTCACTTAGAGTGGTGTTTTCAAACAGCATCTCTAGCGTTACATGGAGTATGTCCTGAGCAGAGCAGTTCTGGGATGGCCCATAACCACTGTTGGTGTTCTCAAGGAACGGACTCAAGGTTAACTGCAAAAACTGCCAAATGTTTGCCTCTAGTGCACTATTGTGCCGTAAGGAAGACTGACTGAACTCTTGTAGTAGAAGACGTGTTAGGTTATAGACAGGGTTCATTATTTCTTCATTGGAAGCTTCCCTGGCACTTGTGTAATGAAGGATTTTCATTGCTGTCCTCAGAAGTTCAGACAAGCTATCAAAGATTTTATTGCCAAAATTAAAGAAAAGATCTATAGATTTTAATTTGCTGACATTATAATTCAGTTGTAAGTCTTTTAATATGTACAAGGTCTTTTCTATGGCTTGAGTGACTAGTGAGATATTGGCTACTTCAGAGTTTTCCCCAAACTCTTTAAACACGGCTGTTATAAATTCTGACAGTTGATCCAATTGCTCAGTGAAAGCACTATTTGAATTATTATTGAGCTTTTGAAAATGACTACTTAATGCATCTAAAAACTGCCCATAGGCTCTGATGCCTGTATTATTCCACTTCATTGATCTCAGTTTCTCCCCAAAGCGCCAATAGGCATTCAACTCATCCCACCAGGCCTCACCCATGGAGCTTTCTACTTTCTGCATCAGTTCAAACACAGGCATCAGCAGGTACTGATAACCTATGGTTTTGTCTGTCATTATAAAAAGCAGCTTCTGGAGAGCTAGGAGCTGGTCTGGGAAGTTTCTGTAGGACACAGGCTTCAGGAGATCACCAGAAAACAAAGATGACACTTCTTGCATTCTACTTAAACGGTCTCTGAAGTCTTGCAGAGAGGATGGCATGCTAGTGGAGAGCAACAATTTGAGAGCATCCTTAGTGTGTGCTGCACTAAAATTAGAAGTATTTAGCAGAACTGGATTCCAAATCCTTGCAGCTAATTTTAAAGCACTCTGAACTTCTTTCCACTGGGTCATTATATTGAAAATGGAAGTCCCATTAAAGTCACTCTGTAATTGCATTGATGTGAAGTTATAGATGTCATCAATTATTTCCTTATTATATGGTTCCTTTAATTTATAATCATGATTTGGATTCATTCCCAGTTCAAGAATTGCATACAATTTCTGTAATGTTTCATTCTTCAAATTTCTGAATAGATTTAAGCTTTTTAATTCACTTCTATTCATTTTTTTCTCAAAGCCTTTTAAAGGATGTAGAAACTTTTGTATGGCTTCTAACTCATCCAAATTAATGGACATCTTGGAGTCTTTTTCACCAATCTCTGGTGACTTTATTTTTCTGGAGGGGAACAAAAAAGCATTTTAGTGAATATGAAATCAATGCAAGTGGAAATGTAAGGTGATTTAGAGCAAAGATCATAGATATGAATTATACTGTTAGTAATATCCCTTTAGATAATGTCTTACCTGAGAACTTCCTCCAATTCAGATACAAGAGTCCAGTTGTCTTTCCAGTTAACAAAGGGATTACAAATATATCTGGTCACCAAATCTTTTTCTTTATCTAGAACAAATATGTAAAGATTAAAGATCACATTACTTTGGAAACTGAGAAAAGCTATACCACAAATCTGTCAAGGATAACAGGCATGTATGAAGTTAGGCTCCTATAACACAACACAAGATGCTGGTTAGAAATTTGGGTGCTCTTTCAGGGTGTAACTCTTACGAGCCTTCCAAAGGAAGTCAGAATGCTACCTACCATTGTAGAAACGACTTTTCATCTCAGGAACAGCTAAATGCCCCTGTGATCTGGGTGCTAATGGAGCTCTCTTTCTGCTTTAGAACTATTTTGCCATCAGTTATGCAGCTTGTTTCTTTCCCTTCATCTGGGAATGACTTTTTACTACTCGAATGTAGTCTTTGCCTGCAGCATCATTTATGTCCCTTATAGCCTTTTACAATTATCTTGATATCCCCCTGTGTCCAGTCCTCTCACATAACACATCTCCACGTCCTCCTTACTTGGACTGCATTAATCTTTCTTCTTATTCCCCTCAACTGCCACAATCTCTACGAAACAAATAGAGAATGGATAGCACTTACCCATCTGTCCCTTGTAGCATTTAGATGCTGTACCATTCCCTTGCCTATTCACATAACCTCAGTTAGAGGTGGACATCAAGATTCTGCCTCTGCTATAAGCTGACAGGTTTAGATGAATGGCGAATCCTGACGAATACTGCTTGTTACACATTCCAGCCCCAGCCCCTACCTTGACATACTGAGGTGAGTTTGACAGAGCCCACAGCTACAGGCAGATTTTGACACCCTCTCACCCCAAAAAATCAAGATAAAAAATGACCACTCCCCGTGTCCACTGAGACTGCAAACTCATGTTCATTCAGTGTATTAGCAAAGCTTTTTTGCTTCTCCATTTGAAATGAAGTATTTTACTCACATTTGTAAAAAGGTGAAAGAAGATTTCATTATGTTGAGCCCTGAACAGTATGCAATCTATATGGTTATGTATTAGCCTGGAGTTCGCTTCTCCTCAGCACCACTGGTTTTCAGCACAGATATGACTACACAGAAGAGTCTTACCTTGCTCCAAGCAGCTCAGGGAATATGGAAGATCTCTAACCCCATTCTGATTAGTTTTGAGTCTATCATCAGTCACAAGTGATGCAGAGACATTCTGAGCTGCCAGCAGAATGCTAAAGGAAAAACAAACACACACCCAGGGTTTATGAAAAGAAATAAAACACATATTCAAGCTGGAGTACAGCCTAGGATTCCCAAGATGTCTGGCACACAAGACATTGCCCCTACTTTTAATTATTTGGTTGATCATGCAAAACATACAAATACAATGGGCTTTGATGGGAAAACCATGGTGGCATAGTAGCACAAACAGATGTGTGGTATTCATTAGGAGTACTTTTTCAAAAGGTTATGTAAAACCTATAGATTTTAACCACTTGAATCCTCACAAGGTCTTAGAAAACATCCAGGTGATATGCTAGCCCAGTGATTCACTGCTGCTGTGAATCTCTTCCTAAGAGAAACCAAGAAGCAAGCAGACAAGACTTCAGGTTGAGCAGGGATCCATAGGGAACAACATCTGTGGAAGGAAGAAGCAATCACAAACAACTGTTACCATTTCCAATTCTCCTTCTTTCCTCTTTTATACTGTAATAATCAGGCTGACAGGGAAGCAAGGAATGGTTTTCAGTCTTAGGAAAGAATAAGCTGATAATCAGGCATATTGTATCACAGAGGAAGTAATTTAAAAGTCTGCTCACTGTGTGAAGGTTACTGAAAACTTCATGGTGATTATTAGTCCCTTTTGCTTCTCCTGTATAAAGAGCAGCTTTTCACTGCAGGCACAGGGTCACTGTGAAATGCATGATCTCTCCCCTGCCTGAGGTTCTGCAGCTGACACATGAAGAAGCTAGCTGAGCTGATTTCAGTGGCAACTTACAGAGCACCAGGGAACTCTTTTCTCCGCATTTTTTTTCCTCCTCATTTAATATAATGACTCCATGCAGGTTTCATGGACTTGGTGCTCACCAATTCCATTCTGCAGTTGTGCTTGTTAGTAAGAGTTTTAGAGGGGGAGAAACTGCATTTGTAAATGAAATGTTTAGTTGAGCAATGGCAGAGACAAGGAGAGAGGCATAGGCTTGCCAAAAGTGGATGCATATCATACAGATCAGAAGGTAGGAGACATGCCCAAAGAGGTGGTGGATGCATCATCCCTGGAGACATTCAGGACCAGGCTGGATGAGACTCTAGGCAACCTGATTTAGTTGAAGGTGTCCCTGCCCATTGCAGGAGGGTTGGACTAGATGACATCTGGCAATCCCTTCCAACCCAAACCATTCTATGATTTTGTGGCAGCAAGTGGTGGTGTTGGCCTTTTTTTTCAGTCTTGCAGGGCTTTTACAGAAATTTGCTTTAGAGAAAAAGTTCAGCTCACATGCTTATCTGATAAACTATATTAAAGCAACAAACAGGAGCATTTGTGAATTCAGCCTGTAAACCAAGTTTGTGTGTGCAATAAAACGTGCTCCTTAACTTTCTATAGAATTCATGAATTTGAAGTTACTGTTTCACAGCAGTTGGTGTTCATCACATGGTTAATTCTGATGCCACAATAAGCAAAAGTTCTTTTCTTCTGAATCTTCTTATCTATGCTACAAAAAATCCCTGGACAGCATTTTCTTTTAGGAGATGAGTACTACGTTAGTAATAGACATGCCCAGACTTGCTAAGATGTGCTTTTGTAAGCATCATTAAGCATATTATTTGTGCAATCTCATTGCAGTAACTCTTTACTCATGCACTTAACACTGCCAGATGCTAGGCATAAAAGCACGGCACACTTCTGGTGGTGAAATTCTGTGTGCCTCTTTGTTGTGCCTATGGTAACTGTAGAGCAAAGCAGAGCAGCACAGTAAATACTAATTCTTGCTAAGCACTCAGACAGTGCTGGTTCTTCAGGTTTGATTCTGCCAGCCAGTAAATGCAAACAAATGCAATGATCCTGTGGCTGAAACAACAGCATGGACAAAACATCTCTGAATAAAATCAAAATTCTTGCCACACTGGTACTGACTCTTAAGGATAAGGACATTAAAACTTACAAATAGTTCCCACAATGCAGTATGGCAAATTACCTAGGTATTAAATGCATGGGGCACTAAGTGCCTTGGCAACATGCCAGCGATGAAAAGTGAGTCCCTCTGTGCCTGGGCATAATCAAAGTGGCAAAGTATCTACAACCTTTTTTGGCATCTTTACCCAACTGCTCATGCATTCAAGAAAAAGAGAAGTCTGAAGACAGGTGCTTGCTGTAACAAGTGGACTACTCAGAATGACTTATAGCAGTGTCAATAACACAGCCAGTAGATGATTTGGGACAGAAACCCCTAATCTCTTGAGTAACTCAAGCCTTCAAGAGATCAGCGAGAGTTTAGTCCAGCTACAGACCAAGAAAGGGATTTAAAGGCTAAGCTCATTTTAGAGGAGCTTTTATTGATCTAGCTGCATACAGCATCAAATATTTCAGCACAGTTAACTAATGGAGTTAGGCCAAATCTGCTTCGTATAACTATTGAGAAAGAATATAACTGGTACTTTCTTCTTAAAGTCAAATATATTCAAATCTCTTTAAGCTGAAAACCAGGTTCCCTCTTTTCTCTACTTTCTTCAGACCAATACTGAAAGATCAAACACCAATAAATCAGGTAATCCATTCAAAAAGAATACAAACAACAAAAAAGAACTTATGGCTCCCTTACAAATGCTTGAGGTGTTCCAAAGCAATTAGAATTAGGCTCTATGCTTTTCTGGAAAGAAACAGTTGCTTGCTTTAGGAGAACAACTACCTAGACAGAAGGGCTTTTCTTCAACCAAAGGCAGTGGCTGTTACCACCTTTTCTATGTGCACATGGGCATGACAGTGTCATTAAGCAGGCTGAAGAAAACTAAGAGTTCATAGCAAGCTCTCATTTAAAAAGTGACACAACAGTCATTGACAATCAAAACACTGCTGTCTGTAGAGACCGTCAGAGATGCATTAGTATAGAACTTTATCATCCCCCAAATAAATGATGCTTTCAAGCCAACACTCTTTCTTCAAGATGAGAGGTGGTGTCCTTACAGTTCAATACACAAACCTTCCAACTTCCAGTGCCTCTCCTGGCATTTTCTATATTATTACCTTCTTGGGTTCTGAAGGAAATCAATTATGTCTTGCAGTTGCATGCAGCCCTGAAACACATCTGGGGCCAGCAAAAGAAGGTGCCACAGGGAGGTGTCATTCTGCACTTTGGAGATGAGGTTTAGAAATGAGATCATTTCATTGACGAATGCTGCCTGGTACTGTGGGTTGTGTTGCACCTTAACAAATAACAATGCAAGGAATTATTTAAGAACAAGAACCCTTTCTGCCAGTGGGTCTTTTTATGCTTTTCAGCTTGCACTGCACTTGTATGCAACTCTACAAAACAATACATTCAAAGGGCTGTAGTGACAGGCAACAACTGAGTGACTGTGCTTTACCTTCACATCCCTGATTGTACAATAAATTCTCCGTTTAGACAAGCCCTACAATTCACAATGTTCTAAACAGCCCAAAGACTAGGAATACAAGAAAAATTGATATCAACCCTCACCCTAGAAAAAAAGAAGGAATTACCTTTAAAGGATTCATTTGCTTTAATTATATACCTTTCCCAAAGACAAGCACTGCTTCAGTCATGAATTGTTGGACCAGATGCAGGAGTTACTGGATGAAGTTATACAGCTGAGGTAATACACAACTTAAATTTATTGCCTCTCCTAGCTTTAAATATTCTTATTTACTCCACATCTCCACTCTGTTCTATCCACCTATGGCTGCAGCAGGGCAAATAAGGAGAAACAACACCTAGGCATGGTGAGAACCTTTAATGGCCACTAGCTGACAGCTAGGTGTCCTTGCCTTGCTGAGCTGTGTACTCAACTCCAAGCTCTTTGGGCTAATTCAATTTGCAAGGATTAGCTCAGCCTCATCATGCACTTCAGTATAGAGATGAGCAACTCCTACCAGCTGGGGTCACATTCTATCTTCCAAACACTGCAATAATGTGTGTGAACTAACAAAGCTACTAGCCGCAGATACTAGGAAAGGACCCACTTACCTCAGAGAGCTGACTTCTGAACTCTTGGGTAAACGACTCTAAAAGTGATAGGTCAGTAAAGCAGAATGTCTGGTGGATATTGGATACCATCTTCTCTTCAGCAAGATCGGGATGTGTTACATATCGTGACAACACCTCACACAGAATGACTTTGAGATTTGCTGCAGTTGAATACAGGGTCTGGTTCTAAAAATAAGATGTCATGTTAAAGGCAGTTTTAAAGCAATACTCTATTTGGGACAGTTTTAAACACAGTGATGAGACTTTAAGTAGTAGTACTGACATACGAAACGCATTAGTCATTACAAGCACACACACAGAGAATACTAACAGGTGAACAGAGAAATGTGTGCATAAACGTTTGCAACCCTTAATACAAAAACATAAGCATGCTAGTGTCCATTACATGGTACCAAGTTTCTGTTAAAAAGTAGTTGTTCCTATAGATAGTCAGCACCTACATAGTAAACACACAGTGACTCTAATGCCACTGCAGGAGTATTGTGAGTAAATAACAAACTGAATGGTGAAGCCTATAACGCTGTATCTTTAATTTTATGTGAAAGAAAACACACTCTAAACACCCTAACACAAGCTTTGAGCAAAATATCTCAGGGTATTGTGTGTGACTATTTGGTAATTCATGCCATTATGTTCCATGGTGTCCAGTTTATCTGGTTTCTGCTTAGAGTTTAATAAATCTACTGCAAAGCTTAAAATCCACTCACAATAACTGCCTTCCTTTTCCCACAATAAAGTTAATTCACATAATAGGGGAGATCTGAAAGCAACTAAGGCTGTATGTTGGTACCTTGAGTTTCTAACTCTTTAAATATGATACATAAATGTTCACACTCAGCATTTATGCAAATACAGACTTACCTTCCCAAAACTGAGGATTTTGTAGAACATGTTCATGCTGGAAGTCAAGTTGGATGGTAATGAAATATTCTGAAGGGCTTTTTCTCCATAAGATACCAAATCTTTAAACGCTGCAATAACAGTTTGAAACACTATATTTTACTTCATGTCTTTTAACTTCTGCCACATCAAACCATGACACAAGATAGCAAACAACAGCTTTGGGCAGGCCATCATTATTAATCTGTTTCCAATGGTACAGCCAATGGCATCCTGTAATTACTTACTTTAGGGATTTTCCTGACGTAATTAAAAACTGGATTACACTATTTCCTTAAAATGAAATGCATTTAACTATGTGCTTACAGTTCAACATTAATTCCTGCTTTTTTTCTCCAGTTCTGCAGCTCCCCTAAGCAGGAAAAAACGTGGGTAAGCCTTCCAAGGAAGCCTGTCAGCTCAAGCCAATAGCCCTGTAAGGGAGAACTCTCCAGGTGCCTTTGGCATCAGTGTGTGGTATTCAGAAACAGCTCTGACACAAAATTGGAGCACTGCTGCCCACTCTGCACAGAGGCACACTGCCAGGTCTCCAGCTACACACACCAAAGCCAACACTTGTACAGGGCTGCACTCTCAAAACCACACAGCTCACACAAATGACAGGAGCTATGCCATTTTACACCAGCAGAGGTTACCACCTGTGATCTTTATTTTATGTTTCAAAAGTAAGACGTAGAACTGAGTTCCTCCCTGACCATCGGTGGCCATCAAAATGTGCTGCTAGTTCCCATCACTGGTCTTTGATCATTGTTTTTCCCCCCAGACTTCTGCATTCGGTGCCTCATGTTCTGCTTCTTTCTGCCTGTACACCAAAGAGCTAGTGCACTGGCAGGAATGCTAATTGGAACTATGAATGGCTGGGGCAGAACAGTCACAGAATGCAAAGCTGTAATCATTCATTTGGTCGTGAGCTCCCTAGAGAAAGGACTATCCATCATGGTGGTTTGCGGACAGTAGTAGCCATTATCATCAATAAATAATAATTGTAATGATTTTATGGAAAATTTAAGTTTGAAAGTTCTTTTAGGGAAGAAAATCGCATCAGAGGAGTGCATCACTAGCAATAAATACCCACTGGGGCACAGAAGACAACTTATTTGCTGGGTAAGTGTGAATAAGAAACACATTTGAAAACAAATCATAGGCTGTTTATGGACAATTTGTGGGCAGTAAAAGGGCAATATTCCATAAATAACCAGGTCTTTCATTAATGTCTAAACAGTCTGTGAGCTCACATTGCTCCTGGGTAGTGCAGAAATTTAACCCTGGTTTCTTAGCCAAATTCTGAAAGTTTTCTAGTTACTTGCACTTATTCCCAAGAATTTACACTAAAGTAATGGCCATGATCACATGCCCGTAGGGAACACATAAATCATTTTAGCAGTGCTCTAACAATTATGTCTCTGTCCAGAGAGCTTCAAAAGATAAACCTTAAAAGACCAGAACTCTGCAGAGCAGCGAATAACCTACCCAGTGAAGCGTTTCTGCTTTTAGGAACCTCTGCTCTCCATGGTGATGAATGGTTGTTCTTGGCTGCACTGGATGCGCTCCTCCGCTTACTGGGGAGGAAGAAAAGAAAATAAGACACCTGTAACAACTCACAGAGATTCTTCTGATGAAGCTTACACTTAACTACTGCATGACTCAGAATGGGCCTATACCTGGAATTCATGGGAGGTGTATTGAAATCTGGACTGTCCAAAAGCCTGGCTCCTTCTAGAAGCCTGGCATGTATTTTGGGGAATGCTCTCAGACACAAAACACACTCATGCCTGCTCTGCAGGAACACCAAGGACATACAAGGCTTAACATATGCATTTGGTCTCATCCTAAATTCCCACTTCTGGAAAGAAGGCTTCCTTTTATCAAGTCTTATTCTGCCCTCCACCAACATACACTCAGAAGAAGAAACAGCACAGAAATATATGACACTTGGACTGAGCAAAGAGACCTTGATATCAGCTGAAACAACTAAGTTGTAACAGCAGGTTGTATGCCCCTAACAAAAAATCCTTGAAGACAACAGGACCTTACTTCACCCTTCCCAAATATTTCACTACAGAAGAAAAGAAAGGGTGGAAGATACCAGTGTTGAGCTCAGGTTTTGTACCTAGTTCCTTTTTATTAAGTACTTCTAAGGAGCAGAATCAAAGATGAGAACCTTGTCATTTTCTCTACTGGCCACTGGTACAACAGAGAGTCAAGGCAAGGTATAAAACAGTTTAATAAGAGCTAGTGTGTGTGTTGCATAATGGGAGGGGATAAAACAGCCTGGATTAGCTGGTTATTACAAACTAGAATATTACACAATAATACAACCAGGTTGTGAAGGGTCACTGTTCAAATACTTTGTGTTTGTGACAAACTCATGAGTGGCTTTATATTCTAAGTTGTATCTTGTGTCCTGCTAGTTTTGCTGTAGCTACTTAATAGTTGATGTTTTTTCTTGTAGAATACAGTGTATTTCTAAGGCTAACATTGACCACACAAGGACAGGTATACACACATAGCTCTATGAGACTTCACAAAGCCAACTATTAGCATCAATAGTGGTCAAGATGCTTATCCATGACTCATGTGACTTGAGCTACAGTTAAGCAAATCCTTTGATTTTCTGTTGGTAGGAAGAAACAGTTATTTCTTAAACAGCTATACAGAAACCAAAACTAGAAAGCAAGGCGGGTTTGTAGCTGTTGAAACCCATGGAAGATCTCCAGCTTTGGCACTAGAAGTTCTCATTTCTTCATTTCAATATCCCAAATTAACCATTGTTTAACATGCCCAGGAAAAAACAATTGCACTAAGGAAATGAGGGAAGAGCTGTGAATCCAGTTATCCAGTCTCTATGTGGATCTGTGACCTTGAATTTGATTAGGATTCATTTTCAGTCATCCACATATTTAGTCATCCAGATTCTTTCTATCCAATGAAGACATTTTGACCATTGACTTGACCAAGAAAATGCCAGTCCTCTGCACTAAAGAGGACCCTTAAGAAGCAACCCACCCCAAGATCTCCCACACTTCTTAATGAGCTCTCTGGTGGAAAGCATGGGACCTACTTTAGCTCTTCAGACTCTGAAGCTCTGGCCAACGGAGATTCTGAGGTTCTGACATAGCCGCTGTTGAGCAGCCCCTCACCTGAAAGCTCACCTGAAAGATGAGCAACCAGGGACCTTGTATGCAAGATGCCCAGAATGCCAGCTCTGGATGAAAAACAAGGGCTCAAGAGCGGCATTTTCCTCAAGCGTGTGCCAAAACCAGACAGCAAAGATGTACAAACAACCCTGGCTGGCATGTATTAAAGCATATGCTACTTGGCTTCAACTGAAGCATCGATGAAATCAAAATGCCTCCACTGAACAATTCAACAAACTGACATTCCAACAAAGCATGACCGGTCAGCTCCATGATGCAAATCCACAAGCTTTTGTGGACAAAAACTTCATTTTCATCTGTTTCCCAATAGGTTTGATGGCTTGCAGGGAAGACACCAGACTGAGTCTGGCTGGCACCTGGAGGATCTATTAAAAGAGTAGTCTCTCCAGAACAAATGTACCTCAAACTAGAGCTGTTTGGGAACATTTGCCATTTCCACCCAAATTATCCTGAACCGACGGACACAATGGCAGACCAGCAGGGTGGGCTGCTCTTGGTGCAAGTCTTACCCACTCACACCCTGAAGGACCTGAGCCATAATCGCTCTAAACTGGGTGACCAGAAGCATTTTTCCTCTCAGGGAGTAAAATTCTACTACCAAGCCTGGATCAATTGACACATTACTGATAGCTGTCCCTGGTATGAAGATTTTTAAAGTGTCCCATGTCGAAGCCTATATTCTCATTTCTAAGTGTTCAGATATCTGAGGCTGTATCTGTGTTATAATAGGTATTTGAGATCTCCCTGTTATGGACACACCAGCACATACAGATATTGATGGCTGCTCCCTCCACCTCAAAGCAAGTTTTGTTTTACAGCTTGTAACACCCAGATATATTTAGATTCCCTTACAGTCTGAGAGATGATATGTCATTAAGTCTTGGCAGTAGATCTTCTGGTATGTATGGTGTGCCTTTACATCTGGCATCTGAATCACACAGCACAGTTTGCAGGAATGGGAAGAAGCCTGCACTAGGAAGGTTTCGAGGTGCAAGATAACCTGGAAGGAGGAGGATAAAGAAAATGCCATTATTATTATGAGGACATGTATGGGTTTCGCCATGTGTTTCTATTAGTATGTGTTATTTTCGCTTCCCAAACCATAGGCTGATTCTCAGTTTCAGTGAGGCTCTTTCACTCCATTCTGGCAGCACTATCGGCCAAATCCCAGTAGAAACACCTCCTCAACACTGACAAAGCCATGAAAGACTTTTTTGTTTTTTTAATAAGAAAAAGAGTCAAGCTAGTTGTAAGAAACCTGTTGGTCCTGAAGTGATTGCAGATTTCCCTCTCCACTCCAAAAATGCATGAAACAGGCCAGAAATGACAAAAGCACCTTGTACTTATTATATCCTCATTCTACCTTTAAAAATGAAAACAAAAGCAGGCATATGCCCAAAGTAACCTGAAGCACCCATAAGAGCATGTTCTCCAAGGCTTGATTGGATCAGTTTCAAGCCAGGTTGCTAAGAGGGCTCTGTCTCAGCTTTTACCACAGGAAGGGGCAATGGATCCAGCACCAGAAAGCTTCCTTTCCTTTTAGTGCAGACCTGTCCAGGGAAGGGAGAGGAGCAATCTATCACCATCACCCCTTCTGTGTCTCCTGCCATGTCAGAGCACCTCCTGTACCATCTGCTTGGTGACCTGTGCTGCTGGCAGCCAGCACTGTGGGGGGAGATGTATGTCCCTGTCTCCCATTTCTGCAAACACAGAGGAGACCTGAGCAATTAGTGACTTAAGCAGTTTATGTGCCACTTGCCCTGTGCTGTTCACTGCCAGCCCACAGAGTTCACCAGCTGCTTCTCCTCTCAGTGACAAACATCCTAATAAATCTCAAACCTCTTCTGCTGGATCACAGCAATATATTATTTAAAATAATCATTTGGAAAATTACCTGGCAAAGGACATTGCTATTATTTCTGCTATGGAAAGAAGCCAGATATACAAAAGGCCCACAGGCAGGCTTGTGGTAATTGATTACCTTACTCTTTAGTCTGGAAAGATGACCTGTGACTCTCACCCTGGCACAGCTTTATCTCTAACTCCTCCAACAAAGACACCATACTACATTTGTACTACATCTATTAATTATAGCAGTGTTCAGAAAAGAGATGTTCCCAGAGAAGATGGCAGTGCCAGATGAGGATATGACTGTTGGTCTCCTTGAAGGAGACTCGCCTTTCCCGAGCTTTCCTCAGCACAGCTGGTCACAGCCCAGGAGTGGGCATTGCATTTTTGGATCAAAATGAGAAAGCTCATAGTTTAGCACGAGTTCCCACTACTTCAGGCCAGAGAGTGACTGCCACAGAGCACTGCTGAGACCTACAGAGTCAAAGATACCCATTTTGAGTGATACAGCAATTTTCTTGGATGCCTCAGCAGAGAACTGCCCTAGAAAATGAAAGGAGATACCCTCCCAGAGCAGAAAGCTGCCTGCTGTGGAAAGCTCCCCCAACACTCACTGCATCCCTCAGGCCACCAGAAGTTACACAGCAGGCTGAGCCTGCCCCTGGTGATCACAGAGCACCAAGGAGAGCAAAGGATCTTTCTGCCTACAGGCAGATAGTCCTTCAGGTGTTGGGGTCAAAGGAAAAACACCACTATACAGGCTTTGAAGTGTAATTAACCTGCTGCCCACAAGGAAAACTTTAGAGTAGGGCACTTTAATCTGGAAGCATCCCTGTGGGAACATCCCTGCCAGTCTGAGATGTTTTGCCCTTCGAGATCACCAATTGCAACCCTGAAAAATGGCTTTTTTTCCCCCCTCTCTTCTTCCTTCTGATCTCACACACCCTCTCTCCCACGCAGGAAATGGACTTACCCATCACTTGAAAAATGCACAACAGACCTCACTTTTTTAGTATCTCTACCAAAATGAAGTTTCAAAATGAAGCTTCAAAGACCTGGGAAGCCATGAGGTTCAGAATGGAGAGCATAACCATAATGAGACAGGTAGGAGCCAGGAGGGAAACAGCTATACCCGCCACTGTCATCCACACAGAATCATAGGATGGTTTGGGTTGGAAAGGACCTTAATATCATCCAGTTCCAGCTCCCTGCCATGGGCAGGGATGCCTCACTCTAGACCATGTCACCCAAGGCTCTGTCCAGCCTGGCCTTGAACACTGCTAGGGATGGAGCATTTACTACTTCTTTGGGCAGCCTGTGCCACTGCCTCACCACCCTCACAGTAAAGAACATCTACAAATGAGGACCAGGACCAGGATCTAAGCCCATGTCTCTTAGTAGACCTGAAGCAGCTAAAGCTGAGTAACTCCTAGCTGGATGGCAGAGTGGGGAATGAAAGGATGGGGCTAGGAGCTTGGGGAGCACTGGTCTTCTCTGGAGCAATGTGAGATATTTAGAGGCAGTTACACAAGAGATGCTGACGAATCCGGAGTAAGACACTTTCTTGAGATATATGTAGTAATAAAAAAAAAAAAAAAATTAAAATTGGACCTAAAGGTGGAACACTTTGACCAAAATGGACAATTCAAGAATCAGTTACTGTACCATGAGCAACTGATGCTTGCGATATGCTTGTTCTGATGCACAGCATAAGAACACAGCGATGGTATCAGTTCTTTCCTAGCTTTTTATTTTGGAACAGCAGCCTGAAAAATAAAGAGACAGGAATTTGTGACCTAGAGTTTGGAAGTGCTGCTACTCATGGTGGTGGCATGATGCCTGTGAAGACATCACTGGCTCGATGTGACTGAGGTATTCAGGGAGGCTTAGCCAACTCTCATCAGATGTTGAGCAGTTTGCTGGCACTTGGATACAACCATGGGGCCTGATCCATCATTGAATCACTGCAGGCATGAACCAGTGTAACCCCATGATGTTCTTGGCAATGCAGAGGAGACTTTTCTGGAAGAGGCCTGGACTATGACTGAAGTTAGAGAATTAAGGAGGTTTTTCAAGACGGATCATGACACAGAAAAATCTGAAATGTCTGAGTTGAGCTCCCATTTGCTGTAAGTTAGTCCTATGCTGGTTCTTAACCCGAAGTATCACCACAACCTTGCTCTGGGTCAAGCACTTAAATAACACACAGAACATGCCATGATGAAATTGATTGTTGTTACGTTAGCTCTGCTGCCTACATGGAGGAAATCTCCACTGACTCCAAAGAAAGTGTAAACACCTGGTTCAGATGCAGACACCCCTTCCATAGACACACTCTGCTGGGAGATTAATTCCGCCCCTGCTTTTTCATGTGGCAGATGATTATGCTGAAGTGGCCATAGCATGCACACTGCCTTCTTTACACACTGGCTGTACAGAAGAACAGGGTGGTCAAACTGGTGTAACAGGTCTGTCACTCCCAGGTAACAAGCAGTCAACCTCACCACCATTAGAGCCACTAAGTGCTTGTCTCCCTGTTCATACTGCCTTGAAAATCACAGAACTATAGAATTAAAGAGGTTGGAAATGGTCTTTAAGATCATCACGTTCAACCATTACCCCAGCACTGCCAAGGCCACCACTAAATTATGTCACTATGGGCCTCGTCTACATGGTTTGTGAACACTTCCAGGGACGTCAACTCCACCACTGCTCTGGACAGCCTGTTCCAATGTCTGACTAACAATGTGGGGAGTAAATTGTTCCTAATATTCAGTCTAAACCTCCCCTGGTGCAGCTTGAGGTCGTTTCCTCTTGTCCTATCACTTGACACTTGAGAGAAGAGATCAGCCACCTTCTGGCTCCATCCTCCTTTCAGGTAGTTGTAGAAAGCGATAAGGTCCCTCCTGAACTTCTCCAGACTAAACAACCCCAAATCCCTCAGTCATTCCTCAGAGAATTGTGCTCTAAGCCCTTCCTGTCCTTCTAGGGCCACAGAGGCCAACAACTTTAACAGAAGCTGAGCAGCACAGTCACAGTAAGCTCGGCTTCCCACTATGCTGCCTTTGTCCAGCATGCCTAAGACCAGAGCAGCCATAGCATAAGGCACTGTGCAGGAAGCATGGCTGATTCAGGAGCCCAAGGCAAATACAAACACGGTATAGCCTCAGAGTTCTTTCTTGTAACTCCCTCTCATCCCACAAAGGAAGGAATTTACTGATGAGATGGTAAATCAAGAGAGTAACCTGCCCCCTGCTCTGTTTTTCCACCCTCCATCCCCTTGCTTTCGGTGAGGAGATGTAACTCCACAAAGCCACACAGGCTGCTCTGCCCACACATGTAAATTCATTACCTGTGCCAGCCTCATACATCACTGAGTAGATAGCCAGGGAGGAAGTTGGCTCCTGATTCCCTGCAGTGCTTTAGGAAATACTTGTAAGTACCTGTCCCTCCCTTAGCTGGGATTTATCCAGCACGTCAGCTGCATTAGTACACAACATAAGCACTAGCTATGAAACATTACTGAAGGGAAGTTGCAAAAGCTCCTCAAATTTTAAAGGACAGGATTTGATGGGGATAGTTTCACAATCTGAAACAGAACATCACCATTACTGACTTCTGTGTTTCAACTGTTGGAAGTGCCTTCAGCCTCCTACATGCTGCAGAAGATAGCTCCTTAAATTCTATCCAAGGAATACACATCTACATAGACCTATAGTCCCCATCTTTATCATCCTACATCACACGATAGGGAAGATTCACAATACAACATAATTTGTCATTCTCCCCACTGCCTTTAGCTTTAAACCTCTGAATTTTTTAAAACTACAATTACCTTTGGAGGGTCCCACTATACTGCCTATGAGCCCAGAGGGAGAAATCACTGCACCTACAGCTGCCCCATGTCTGAGAGGTCACCCCAGCATATTTCTGGTCAAATTGGCTTGTCTGCAACCCAAATCTGAGCCCAGATCTGTATTCTGTTAGTAAAGACTCATTCCTGGGTTTGCCAGCAGCAGAATCCCAAGTGCAGAGGCTTTTGCTGTCCCCTCTCACTGAAAGCTTTGATTTTCTACCATCATGGAAAAAAGGGCACTGAACCTACAGAAAAAAAGACAGGTATCCCAAAGGGCCGAAGAGGCCAAGGGCTTAGAGCTGCCAAGGGCTGGTTCTCCATGCTCAGTATCATCTAGCTAGGCTAACCATATCTCCAAGAGCTGAGAAGGCACGCAGAGCAGTCCTAATAAACACAAGACATTTACAATACATGCATGCCACTGGAAATCCTGGCATTTCCATATTTGCTTCCATTAAAAAAAAAATGAAGAAAACTATCTTACTTTCCTGAATGTTGTAAACTACAACATACTTCCCTTCAACATGAGCAGAACATCTTTCCTTTGAGTAAAGGTGCTTGGTAGAATAACAATGAAAAATGTCAGAGTAATAAGAAATGTCACATAAGAAAGATGAAAATTACTATTTCACTACAATCAATAAGATTAATTGAAATTGACTGAAGTGTTTCCATCTAACTGGACAATGTTCTATTGCCACATTGATTTTGCTGCCTTCATTGCAGAGGTTTCAAGGTATTTGCATTAGCTGAGTCCAACCATTGACTTCAAGGAATTGGGCGTTTTAACAGAATACAGGTACAGCACCATGAACCCCAATGTTACTTCTTTCAGCCTGAGGCTGCCTGCCCCAAAGGACATCAGTGCTGTGAGGAGAGCAGCCATTATTATCCACACCAGAGCAAAGAAAAGGAAACTGGAAGTATTCTCATGTGGTCTCCTGTGTAAACTAGCAACCAGCTCACTCAGTGTGCTGCTAAGCATCTTCATTCCTCTCAGTTCCCCAGCCTCAGCTCTGCTACCCAGATAGGTATTTTGCAGCCCCATCATTTGAACATGCAAATCCCTTAAATAAAAAGGAAATACCCCAACCATTTCTTTTGCTTTTGAAAGACCACCCATGCATTCTTTCTCCTTTTCTGCCCACATTGTATTTCTGGCTTTAGGGCTTCCTGCCTTGCTCTGCCATCCATCCTGCAAAATCAGACAAAATCTATATTCCATTTATTCCTTATCAAAAATGTGGAATTTCCATTATGAATGGCTTTCTTAAATAAATGTAGGTACACTAACTGTATTTTCTTCTTCCTTCACCATTAATTTAAAAAGGCATACTGAGTTTTTCTGTTTGCTATCCACCCGTACTTCAGTGTTGTATCATTACAACTCCTTGAGCATAAAAAGATTCTCTTGGCTTCAGATCTCACGCACTCTGATACTGCATATACCTTATGATTAAGTCCTTCCATAGTTCATAAAAATCCATACAAATCTCAGCTCCCTCACTGGTGAATTAGAGGCACTAATGAGCAAATAGCTTCATTAGGAAGCATTGTGTTTAAGTGAAAATGCATTTAATCATTGCTCAATCATGCAAAGACATCTAACAGCTGCAACTCTTCAGCAAAGAAGAAGATGACCAAAGAGCGGTTTGATAGAGAAATAGATAAAATCATGACCAGCAATGAAAAGAGTGAGTTAAATTACAACACAAGGACAAAGAAACACATTATGATCATGAGGTAGCAGGGAAAAGGGAGAGAAAGAGCCTTTTAAAAAAAAAACAAAACAAATACCAAAATGTTGTGGAGCTCACTGCTGTGGGGAGGGGTATGCTGAAAAAAAAGGACATTCCTTTATAAAAGAATTGGGCACATTCACAAAAATACACTTGGCAGTGGCTGCCAAATATGATTAATATAAAGACATGGAGCTCTCGGAGCTAGTGCAGAGGAGGCCACAAGGGTGATCAGGGGCTGTAGCACCTGCCATGCAAAGACAGGCTGATAAAGTTGGGACTATTCAGCCTGGAGAACAGAAGCTGTGTGAAGACCTCAGAGCAGCTTCCAGTGTCTGAAAGGAGCTACAAGGACGCTGGAGAGGGTCTCTTCATTAGAAACTGTAGCGATAGGACAAGGGGTGATGGGTTTAAACTCAAACAGGGGAAGTTCAGGTTAGATATAAAGAAGTTCTTTACTGTGAGGGCGGTGCGGCGCTGGCACAGGTTGCTCCGAGAAGTAATGAATGCTCCACCCCTGGCAGCATTCAAGGTCAGGTTGGACAGAGCCTTGGGTAACATGGACTTGTGTGAAGCATCCCTGCCCATAGCAAGGCGTTGGAACTAAAGCATCTTAAGGTCCTTTCCAGCCCAAGCCATTTTATGATTCTATGATCACTTGGATTCGATCCCTTCAGATTCTGGCTGAAAAAACCTTTAACCTTTGAAGATTTGAGCGTTGGAGGGAACACTCTGTGCTTTGTGGTCCTACATGCTCTCTCAGTCATCACCAAGCAGCAGCAGGGAGTCTAACCCAAAGTGAGTTTACCAGATGTGATTTATATTTGTCTAAGAAGTCACAACACAGAATGAGAATATTTACTGCTACTTTCTAAGCAAAATGTTTAACTATATCATATACACACAACCTTCTCACTTCCTTTCTCATCTTTCACACAGCATTACTTCAAGCTTCATACCTTTGATTTGTTAAACAGTCAAACATGCTTGTGTCATGACATGATGACTATACTGTTCCTCTTCAACCACGTGTATCTGCCCATTTTCAGCTTGGTTCACATCTATTTATCAGTAACAAATTAAGCTGCCTATTTTTTGTATAAAAGCATTATGATAATGTTAGGACTTTTCGATCTTTCTGCAAACACTAAACCCCCATCATCAAATCTATGGGATAAAATTAATTTTGAAGCAGGGTATTTTTTACACACACGAGGAATGGTCCTAATAGAATCATAGGATACTTCAGGTTGGAAGCAACCTTAAAGCTCATCTAATTCCAAACACCCTGTCATGGGCAAAGACACCTTCCACTCAACCAGGTTAAAGCCCCAAAGAGATGACTGGCCCATCCTTTATCTATAAGAGAATATTTAATTGCCATGGCACTGGAATTACTGTGACATTCATGTACACTGAAACTCACACGTGACCTTGGAGAAAGGGACCTCCACAGTTACATGGGAATGAGGGCGAGGAGGCAAATGCCAGCTGAGCCTTTCCTCTGCCCTTTTCACACCTGCAAGATCAACACCCACACCAGTCCCGCTTGTTGCAACAAACAGGGGCGAGGACTGCAAGTGTTACAGTTCCTGGCAGCACAGCCCCAATCTTGATGAGTGTCTCCAAAGCCCACAGGAGTAATTAGCTGTATTGAGTTTAATAGGATTACTCAGACTTCAGGTTAATCACATATTTAAGAGCTGTGCTGGAGCAGAACTAATGGTTTGGTATTGCACTCCCTATTCCATTGTTGCCTTTCATACCACACAGGCCATTTTTAAACCCCCTCCAGAGCAAGCAGGCAGCCTCTTTCACCCTCTTTTTGGCCAGCCAGCAGAACTGTCACAGACCTTTCAATTTCACCTGTTGAGCAGTCAGCACTCAAAGAACAGGTTCCTTGAGCTTACCCCCAAGTTGCAAGACACCAAAAGACCTCAGCATCTGTTGGATCAGAGTCACACTGGCACACAGCATGGGGAAACCAGCTACCACACATGCTAATTATGGCAATCTGGTGTTAGCCCAAGTCTGAGTGACCCTGGAGCACGCGCATTCCCCCTCTGCCTTCCCATTATGCTTTAAGCAGTCTCACCCTTGGCCATCTTCCTTCCCTCATATGAATTATGAGCGATTTTCTTATTTCCCTAGTATAAATTATGTAACAAAAATGATGTGAGCATCCCTTGCACATACACCAGTTCCCCTGTGTACCCCACAGCCTACTCTGATGCAGAAATCATATGCCAGTTACCACATTCTGTTTCTCAAAATGAAAGCTCAGCAGGACCCCAGGTAAACCCATTCCCCACAAATGCCCAGTGTGGCTGGGGGAGATTCAAGAGCTTGCATTTTCCATCTTTACAGCGACAGCATCCTTCTTTTCCCAAATGTCTCAGTAACACGATGTCCTCAGTTGTCTGCCTACAACAGTGAGATCAGAACAGCAGAAACCTCACTGCGAGACTCCTCCCTGTGTTGGTGGCCTCAATGGAGGAAGCATTTCATTGCCTAATTCTTCCCTTGAGCATTTAAGGCTCCGCAAATAAGACCAGCACAGAGCAGACAGCATTTCCTTCCATGCTTATTAAGACCAGGAAAGCTAGTTCTGCTTGCCCACAGACCTTCACCTTCCACCCCCTGCTTTAATAAATTCAAAATCAGCACTCGAATGTGATTGTGTTGGGTTCACGTACTGATCAGGGATATCAGAAAGATGAGAGAGCCTAAAAATTGGCAAGGAGTGGGAGAAGAAGTAGGTGTAAAGAGAGGAGAAAGAACCCCCAAACCAAGCACAAAGAACAAACAAAGATGGAAACCTCCTAAGAGGCATTGCAAATTTAGGTTGAGATGGAGAAATGAGAGAGCTGATGAGCAGGGATGGCACTGGAGGTTGACTGTGTTGTGGAAGGATGCTCCACGGCCTGAAGCACAAAAACACCAAGAGAGAGGAGGAACTGTGCACTAGTCCTTTTCCTACAGGGCTTTTACAAGAAGTATTTAATGCAGAAAAGGCTAACTTGGTCTTGTTGCAATACAGCCAACTTGCTCTTGTCTAAATAAGCAGCAGGGCACTACACAAACAGGACCTGAGAAGAGAGCCAGGATATTCCCAGCAAGAACCTGGAACCTAAAAGCTTAAATCCATATCTAGACTCTTGAAAAAAAGAAACAAAACTGCACAAAAGCTGTGTTTACTAAACCAACGTGTCAACAGTGCCTCCACATAGTCTCCAGAGGCCAGGTTTAGAATCTATAAACAAAAGTGAACTTTCCAGAAACACACACATCAACAACTGCTGACTTCAGCCGAAGTCCAACTTCTCATCACCTCTGGAAAAAAAGCTTGCATTTCTAGGTCCCACCAACAGTATTCAACTGCCTCAGGGAGTCAGAATTAAGCGACTGCCCAAGGCCCTGTTGCAATTCAGTGAGGAGGAAGAAAACCAAAACGCTGCATCTCAGGAGCTCCAACTCTAAACATCCTTCAGTCACCCCTCACAAGGTGGAAGAGTCTGTAGAAAGCATCAGGGATGCAGAGATGTGTGTGTTTAGAAAAGGGGAGAAAACTGACAGAAAAGAAGGGGAGGAAAATGAAGCAAAGTAAAGGAAAACAAGCACTGAGGCTGCTCCGCCACAGTCAAATGGGGGAGGAGATCTGGAAGTCTGATGTGTACTTGCAAAGAGTAGGTTGAAGCCTTGGGATGGATTATGCCTTGCATAAATACCTATGACTTATCCAAATGAATGGAGTGGCCTATGTAGCTGAGCCACCAACTCAACTCCCTGTAATTAGCATGGGAACCTATTCATTTTTCCATTCTATTAGGAAAATAAATTATTTCAGGTCCCTCAAACTGTGAAAAAAAAAAAAAAATCCTTTAAAGTGCAAGCATCTTTTCAGAGCTTTCTCATCCCCAGGATGGTATCTCAGAGGAAGAACAGTGGTCAGCTTGCTCCATGCCATCTACCCTCACATAATGGCAGACACAGCCATTATTCACACTGAGT
>JASSUY010012421.1:29737-60603 GCA_032466535.1 Forpus xanthops | reverse complement strand
AGCTGAAAAATCCATAACACAGTGCTACACCAGCTATTGCTTAAAGAAAAATGACTGCTGCTGCTGAACCCATGACACAGGGAGGAGGGAAAGCAGGGAGGAAGCAGAGACAGGACACCTGACCCGAACAGACAAAAGAGGTATTCCATACCACAGCATGTCATGCCCAGGATGTAAAAATGAGGGACAGAGACACAGAAGGGTGGAAGTGTACTGCTTGGTCGGGCAGGGTATTGGGTGGTGTATTTCTCTTGTCATTGTTATTATTATTGGTGGCAGCAGTAGCAGTTTGTATTATACCTTAGTTACTAAACTGTTCTCATCTCAACCTGTGGGAGTTGCATTCTTTCAATTCTCCTTCCTATCCCTCTGGGAGCGGGGGAAAGAAAGAGGGAGGAGCGAGTGAGCAAACTGAGTAGCTAAGGGGCTTAAACCACAACACTCAAGTTGGAAAATTGCTTTCTAGTTCAGGAACAGAGTCCAGAAAGAAGAATTATAGATTTCATGCTAAGCTTATACCTTCCTGAAGGCCTTTATCATCAATGATCCTTTTTTATTTCCTGTCTCTCGAGCAGTATCAAAGACTATGGAGTGTATATCAGAACCCAGTCTGAAACTTTCAGCTAGACATTAAGTTTTGTCCTAGATGGTTATGTCACTTGAATCTTTTGTAATACAATAAAAATATGACAAATTTTCCTAGTGCTATCTGTTTTGTTACTTATTTTGGCTATTAGTCAAGAACCTAATCACTCACTAACATTGTACAGTACTCATACATCTGCTGAAGGGTATACAAGTTGCCAGAAGTAACAGAAGAGAAGGGAAAATAGTGCTCAAAATGTTCTTGTAATTTATAGCTATTTATCAATAAATGACAGCTGTGAATGAATAAAGTAGGTTTGAGCATTTCAAAGACAACTGGTGGCTTCCATTACTGATAAGTGAGATGAAAGGGACTCTGAGTAAAATAGCCAAGATATATTGGCAGAGAAAGTTATTTCCTTTCCCATTCCCAGTAAGTCACGGAAGGAGGCTGCCATTGACAATACAGCAGATGAAAACCTATGAAAGGTGACAAGGTGGAAAACCAGCAAGCAATCAACAGACAATCAATTTACTGCTGGGGGTCTAGTGAGTGTGGTGGAGTCACACATCAAATCATCCAATAAAGTCACCTGCCACCTACCTGCAGGGAGATGATAGCTTTCTCCCCACCCACCCCCTAGTTATACCTTTAAGTGATTAATTTTGAGCTGCATATAGCATGTAAGATTAAAAGGATGACAAAAGAAAGCAGTTTATATTTAAGCACAACCAGAGCAATTAATCAGTCGTATTCCAGTCATTGCAGTCAAACTTTTTGCTTGGAGATAGCTAGGCAAGGCATCATGCTGAATAGCAAGGGACCTGGTCCCAGCAGAACTCCCTGCCACCCAACAGAGCCAGCTCTGAGCCTCATGGCTCGCAGCCTGCCATTGCAGTAATTCTGGAGTGCTCCTAAATTTGCAGAGAAGCTGTTCCTCCAACCCCAGCACCATCAGTCAGGCAAGACAATTGCTCATAACCTGTACCCATCCTAGCACCAGGCCCCTCCAACCACCACTTCCCCATTTAGGCTGCTGTGCTGTGTGAATGCACCAGAGTGCTCAAGCTATAGATAGCCACCAAGCCTTTTGTTATGCTGAAGAGTGGAAGCAGACAGATGAAGCAAGCACAGCAGAGGGTAGCAAAAAGACACTGTGCTTTAAATGTACCTGGTTTTAAAGTTGAAATATATATGAAAATATTGCTAGACTAAAAAGGGGAGGGGAGGTGTCAAACAATAAAAATGTTAAAGTGGAATATGAATAGGTCAAAACAGAGTTTTATTGAAACTAAGTTAATATTTAGATACTTAAAACTAAGATATCTGCTAACTGATACAGCATGACCTCTGCTTAAGAAGCTTTAAGTACTCTTGAACTTCTTGCTCAGGAAAAACTGATAATTTACAGAAATAGGAATTCAGAATGGTGTTCTAACCTCCTCAACTTTAAAGGGGCAGAAAACCTTGTTGAAAGCAGAAAAGAAATTTCTTCCCACACTTTCACTTATAACTTGGGATTCAAATAAATTCCTTCTATACATGAAAAAGTACACTCAAACTGCAAAGCTGTTTTCATTCTCAGCTGCAGTAAATCCGCACATCCCTGCTGATGTGAGTGAATGCCAGCTCCCACCAGCTGGAGAACTGTCCCAGACGTTCACACTCAGAGAAGAACATAGCATGCTCCACTTTAAATAGATTATACTCTTAAATATTTTATTGGACTTGAACAGTTCAACATCACATAATGTCTTTCTTTGAAGCAGAGCTGGTGATGGAAATTATTTTTCCAACTTCTCATGATACTATAAACTCCCAATTACAGCTTCATTGCAAGATTGGTCCATAGGATTAACTTGGCTGCTGTGGAGAAAGGATTTACTGAGACCACAAGAGTGTCCATGTGAAAAGACACAGCAAGTTGAATGGCAAGCCTAGGACATACAATTAATACAGGGAATAATATTTATAAATAAATTTAGGGGGGAATATATTTACAGAAAAATTTTAAAAATATAATTCCCAGTTCAAGCTCCCTGCTCAACAGGAGGTTGTTGGGTTTTTTTCCAGCCTACATGATGCAGGGGAGATAAGGGACTGTCTGAGCTTCTGCAACTGCTAAGCAGTTGCAAGTAAATGATTTTGGGCACAAAGGGACCTGGTGGTGCAATACACCAAGAGATTCAATTGTGTCATGCTGCTCAGCCAGCAGATCAGGTGACATAAAACAAGTAAGATTTCAGCTTCCTTTTGTTTTGCAGTGCCGCCTTGCTTCCTGAACATTACCTTCATCCTCTCAAAGGCTTTAGATAAGCATTTATTGGAAGTGCAATTCTTGTTACTGAAAAGTGGTTTAATGTGTGTGGAGAAAATAAAATGTTAGTCTCTGTAGTGATAAGGTAATAGTATATCTTAGGTAACATTATAAATTGTTAGCATCCCACTAGTTATTTTCTGTTCAAAAAAAAACTAATGTGATATTCTTGAGGACATTAATCCTTTTTAATGCTACATATATTACAAGGAGACATGGGCTCTGCTTCAGTAAATTGTGATTTGTTAAATTTCCTACTCTGTTTGTCCAAACCTGTTTATTTTCATTTTGCCAGGTCATCTTCCTTCATTCTGAATTAATATCTAATTGCCGGTAATGCCAACAGAATACCACATTGTCACAACAAATTGATATTTAATAGCATATAGCTTGGTGCTCGAGTTTCATATCCATGTTCTGTCAGACGTACCAGGAATCTGAAACATAAACAGCGTTTCTGACACAGAAAAAGGAGACTCTCAAATAAGACAGTAGGAGTCTTACATTACTGTGTTAAAAAGAGGATTGCTCAGATTCTGTCCTGTAAGAGGGCCCTGTAATTTGGATTATAAAGTAGATGCACCAGAGCACAAGAGTTAAAGGAAGCAGGAAGTTGAGCAACACTGGTCAACCAGCACTGTCACAGGGTGCATGAATAAATGCCCCCAGCTCTTAAAGTTAAATCAGAGGAAAGGGGTGTGCAGGAGGGCAAGTCAAGCAGCCTCTGCAAAAAGACAAAGGCAACTGTAGTACAAAATTGAGATTAAAGAAGAGGATTAGCAACACATCTCTGTATTAGGCTTATGTTAATATTTCTTCTAATTGAAGATTCACAGCTCCTTCAAAATACAGAGGCATCAGGATAGGAAAGCAGTATGCCAGCAGAGTTAGGAAGGCCCTGAAGCATGGTTTGCTTTGTAAAGATGACAAGAGGGGTACGCAAGAGCAGGCTTGGCCAGACACACCAGTAAGAGTTGTATCATTTGTCTCCAAAATGAGAGCCACTGTCGTCTTTCCTGTTTACAGGGAAGAAGATGCTGGGCAAAGCTGCCGTTCAGCTATGGGCACACTCTATTCTCTCACAAGTATCAGAATACTTCAGTATAAAACTGATTTGCTTCACATTGAAAAGTAAATACTATTAATTGTATCTTTTAGCCATAAGAACATTAAGAAGGCTTGTAAGTGATCTGGGCTGGAAAGCAATGTATTCACTCCATGTTTTAATGTCATTTAAGCTAAAAGGTGTTAAACCAAGAAAAATGTTAAGATGTCACAAAAATATGAAACTACTTTCTAGCAGATATCATCTTTTAAAGTTTCCTGGAAATCTGTCACATCATCAGATAGCATATCTGCATGTCAATGACAGACCCAAATTAAAAGTAATGATAGAACTAAACAATCTTTTATTCCAGCATCTTTGACAGAAGCAGAGATGACTGTCAAATATTACTTTGTGGAAACAATTTTCTTCCTTGAAAAGCCATTTTACAAGATAAACTGAAGCACTAAGTGGCTGAGTGGCAAAGTAACCACCTATATATTATTTTCAAAATGCAAATTACTAATGACATGCATCCCTTTAACATTTTACAGTGCTTTTTTGAAGCTATTGGACAGAGTGACATTGAACTTCAATATGCCTTTTATTTCAAGTCAAGACTTCTGGAGCTAACACAAGCCAAGTTCCGAGCTAATATACCAGGTCATTTTGCTGGGAAAATGGACCAGACCTACCACCTCTATAGAACAAGCACAACCATGAATATTTCAAATTGACTTGCAATTGTTTTTAATTGAATGGTTGGTAAATACAACAGCTGACTGGTAGATTGCTTAAATAGTTTATGCTTGATTTCAGAACAAAGCTCTTAGACTGAAATACACTGGATTTTCTGATTGTAACTTAAAAATCATTCCTTTTGCAATGCTTTACTATTTGACTGGTTTCCTTGTTTTACTAAGATTAAAGTAAAAGAAAGGCTGGATAAAGTAGAGGAGAGAAAGTGTAGAGAAGACCAAGAAATAATTCCTCTCATATATTCAAGTTAAAAGATGAAACACAGTTTACAAGAGATGTTTTCATGGCCAGCTTAGCAGGTTTCTCTGTTCTTCCACAAACTTTGCACTTCCACAGCAGAGAAATAAAATTATAAGTAATTGTTTTAACTGCATTTGTCAGTCTAATACAGTCAGAAACATTAAATATCTCTTTTCTCATGGAATAGCACAAAATTTCAGAAGAGCAGCACCAATAAGAAAAACACAGATGTGCCTAGCTAGTAAAGTATTTCACTGATTCCAAGATATGAAGCTTAGTGAACAGTGATGCTCCCATATCGACATCTAAGAAGTGGCACATAATGATCTGTGCTTTCAGAGATGAAAGAAAAACAAATGTAAGAGGTACTAAATAAAAGGATGGTGACATGAGAAACTTGTTAAGTGTTGCTTTACAAAAATGCATTTGTGCTATTTGTGCAGATGACATACACATTACCTACTTTGATTGAACAATCACATTTATATTTATCCAGAAAAAAAGTCTTTCCCATGTGAAGATACTGATGCACTGCTCCCTTGTTCATAAGAAACTGGTCCCCCTTGAACTCATTTTTAGATACACAGCAAGTACTAGCTCATGTAATAAACCCCCAACTTTACTCAAAGCACTAGTTTTGTTTTATTTTCCTTTCTTTTATAATGCTTGGAATAACATAGCGGGGATGTTTGGAAAAACATCTTGTTCCCTTCTGCTTGTACTTTAGCCAATACCTTCCATCTCCCCCCTCCTTCAAACATTGTTTTTTAGATCAGGGAAGAAGTAAGCTGCTTTTACCTCCAGCTTCTGTTTTCTGTCCCCAAACTTTTAAGATGTCTTAAGATTAAACAGAAGTTAAAGCTCTAAACATTTTGAGGATCTGGACATCTCTTCAGAGCTGCTTAGAACCAGTAACTGAAGTGTATATACATCTAATTGAAATACGAACTGAAATGCATCCTAATTGAATGTAACACAATGAGTTTTTAGTGGTGTGACATGCTAAGTGAGTGCTGTGTAAAAAGAAACAGACCTCCTAGGTATTTGACTGAAGTGACAACATTGATTTAGGACAGGTTGATTTTGCTGTGGATTTCATCCGGCACTCGCTTGCTTCAAGACAGCAGCAGCTTGGTGCACTGCACAAGGCTGTCACTCATGCACTTACTTTGTGGCATTGAAAATTCACCTCAGTTTCACCTTTTTCAATTAGATACCTGATAGTTTAAAACAACATTTGTTTGTCCCACTTCCCCCTCCTCTCCCAGAAATGCAGCATAAACTAATACAAGCACGAGACAGGGTTCATCAAGAATTATACTGATGACTATTTTTGCATCATTTCCTGTACAAGCCTTCTCCTCTAATAGGTTTCCTTAATCACCATGTACTTTAAACACTGAGAAGTTCCAAAGAGAGCTCTGATCAGCAGCAACACTTACTCCATCTTCCCACACTTATTCAACAAGTGCTAACAAACCTATGGGGTTATGCAGTTGGAAAGTCTCGTACAACTCAGGCAGTGGCAGTCCACAACACCATACAATGGGATCAGCTATTGAGTTAGTGCTCTGCAGTAAAGCCTTAAAAACCCACTTGCCAGCACTAAAACGGCCAAGGTCATAAGGAAAGACAGCAAAGTGGAGTTGTAGTTGTAACCCACTGTCAGCAAGTTTGGAGAAAGCCATTTCCATTGCAATTAGAGGCAGATTGGTGCAATGTTCATGACATTACCTGTTGTAGGGCAAGTGTTGCCTGTGTCCTGGCTGCCGAACAAGCACCTAATGATCACTTCTGATAGTAAAGCTCAGATTTGCTCCTCAGCCAATAAAAGGCTTCAACAATGACACTGGATTTCTATAGCTAGGTCATCCATGTCAGTATAAACAATATCCTCAGGGTCAACAATAGATCAACAAAAGATTATGGATAAAAACAATAAAAAGCTCAATCAAGTTAGTCACAGATCATGAGACATGACAGATTCTGCTTTTACAGATGAAAAAAAGAGACTGATTCTTCATTAAGTAGTTTAAAGTGCTGAAGAAATGCAGCTAGTGGAAAGAGTACAATATACTAAAGTGGTACTGAAAAATACTCTATTCACAGACTAAAAATATCTTCCTATTTGATCATTAAAATTATGGAAATGCACAAAGGTTTTTGCCATCCATTAGAAATTAAATTAGATACTTAGCAATCAGACACCTGTCTCCTAATCTCACTGTACACCAACAGTGTGCTTTGCCTTCATAGGAAGATACAAGACTTGAGCTCACAAAGAGTATCAAACTCCCTGCATGAATAGAGAGCTTTGGAAGAAACAGCACTGCTGAGTTTTGCTGTACTTCATCAGGACACATGCATCTGGAAGACTCAGCATCAAGTAGTCTCTTCCCAAATACTCCTGTTGATACAGATCTTAGGAATAAGGGTTACAACCTTGGAAATGGGGAACATACACCTATTTTTTAGGACTTCATCACTTTCCTACTCCAATATCTTTTTCACCTTCCTCCTTACTTACAAGTTGCCAGGATAATGATGGTAATGCTTAGCTGCTTTCCGCTCCCTCACTCAAACTTACAGCTACAAAGCAGAATGTTGTGCAAGGCAGACATCATCCCCAAGAAGAGCACACATTGCTGCTGCCTTCAGAAGCACAGATAGCAGAGCTCACCGTCTGTCACAGTAAGAGCTGACACAGTCAAGGGCAGGATGTTCCGGACTAGGAAAAGCTCATGGCTAAGTATCATTGGACACACTTTGCTTTCCCAAAAAAAACTTCCACATCTCCCAAAGCTAGCTGGCTATAAACAAGAAGGATCTATGCAGCAAATGATGGTTGGCCTGTCAAATCTACGCACATCTCTGTTTTAAAGGAACTGAAGTTCATCCCCTACAACCAGCTTCATGTTCCCTATAGAAACATCTCCCAGTTTGGCTCCAGCATGATGCCACATGTTGATCATCACTGCTGATGTTTCCTTCTTCACTTGTTTTTATTCTGTCACTGATTTTTTTTAAACTACTATGACAAAAAACCCTCAGCCACCTGTGACATACTCCCACTGCATCGCTATTTGCCCATTTTCTTCCACGCATATCTAACAGGGCAATGTGTTTATTACAGTCTTACTGGTTACTACATATACTTGCCTGAGTGACTGTGCTTCTAACTTCTATTAAATTAACAAACACAGTGGTAACATTAGTAACCCCTACCCTGCTAGGTAAAAAGAAATCAGAATAAGAAAAAAAATAGCATGGGGTCCTCCCTCTCAAAAAGCTTATCTTGTTCAGTAAATATAATTCATTTAGAAGTTAGAAATATAATGCAGCTGTTCAGAGAAAAATGTATATGGTGTATAGTTTGTCCCTCAAGCTTCACACATTTTGTCACATGTTTAACATTAGGTTTCATAATATATGACACACAGTTGTCTACCTGTGCGCACTGAATCACTGTCACTTTTATCAAAATTAGTATAGAGATGATAAAGCTATCAAATAAGCTATGCCCTTCTACAATCTTCTTAAGATCTAGTAAGTATTACTTCACTACAGTAAATCAGTAAATAGCTATCAGTTGCAGTATCCTTACTAGCAAGTGTAAATTTGGGCCACAAACATGTTCTACAAGATGAACTTTGTCACAAGATCTGTCGTAAAGCAAAGCATACAGCTGGCTTGCAAAGCCCCTGTTGGTGGGAACATGATTTGCAGCTACTGAATTTCTGCAATGGGAATTCAATGTCATTGTTGCAAGAAAATCTTTACCCATTTTGAAGAGAAAACATCACAACAAAGAACAATTCATGAACGCTAATCAGTCCCCTGCAATTGAAGGATTCTAAGAAGATGAGGATAATCCAATAATATTCTTTAATCAATAGAACCTACTTCCTTCTGAAGGCTTTATACTCCATTTTCACACCTAGAAATAATATGCTACAGTTTGACACCTTACAGTTCATTTGGAGAAGAGATGCTGATCCAGATTTTAAATGGCTTCTTGTTATAATGTATCTTTTTATTGTTCATTTTTTAACCCTTTTGTTTCAAAAATGTGTTTTGAATTTAATCATATTTTTCACAAATTCATAGGTGCAAAACATCTGTATCACTGCAAGACAAAAAAGCTCCAGTGAATGAAGTCAGGTGTGCAGGATTACACAACAAACTAAACATCACTGATCCTCCAGGGAAGTTACAATGATCAAAAGTTGATGCTGACATTGCATAATGTCAATGGGAGTTTTGAATTCCCTTTCCATCACAGCAACACCAGGTAGTCCTGATAAAAAATACTTTAAACAAATTGTTTTTAATAGCCAATTATAAGAACTTCGCTGTTATACACCCAGACACCAGTAGGCTTCAGCTAGAAGTTTAAACACCTAACGTGCACATGAAATTCAAATATGTCATTCCTTACACAATTGTGTAATATAGAATCACTTTCTCAGGAAGCAACATCAAATATGATGCTCTATCGTTTTCATATATCCACTTGCTTAAAATTTTGCCAACTGAGATAGTCACATTCTTTTGATTTTGCTGTCAGGGTAACCCAAGAGAAGTTTTGAAAACCAAACCAAGAAATCAAGCGACAGTTGTCTATAAGCATGCCAAATAGGATTTTCAATACGCATACTGTGGCAATAACGGACGTAGTACAATCTTCGTAAACACAGTTAGAGCAAAACTTCATTGTGTTAAAAGACAGACAAATAAGACAGGAAAGTCAGATTAATGTCTGACCCACCTGGGAGAACCAACAAAGCAGACTTTCTAAGTAGGGAGTATGAGAGGTTCTCTTGAAAGCTCTGTTTCATTGCCTCAAGCTACAGGCAGCACTACCTTCAAACAAGCCTGGACAGGTTTTCTTAAGGCTGGGGTGATGTAGCCTCTGTGAACAAAGTAATCATCCTTGAAGAATGCAGCTCTTCAGCAGAGCTGGTAGATTCCACACTGGTACTGAACTAAATAAAATCAGGCAATGTGCAGCAGAATAAGTACATTTGCAGTAGTAGATGCAATACTGAGCTAGAACTGTTTAGGTAGATGAGCTACTTTATCCCTATTTTAGATTGTTGATGTCAGAAGTATGATTTATCAAATTTAAACAAGTGTAAACTGCATTTGTTACACAGGCAAATTATTTTCCCTATTAAATTTAACAAGTGATGATCTGGATTCTTCATCACATTAAGCTTTGAACCCATTTAACCATCTAAAAACTCTATTCTATAATTAATTAGAAATTATGGGCCTCATAGGAATTGCTAGGTGAAATTTCTATGGCATGTATAGAGCAGAAAGCCTGAGTAGCAAATATTAATAATCCCTCCTGGCCTCAAATCCAGTAGCACCTCTACACGCATGTAATGAGTGCTTGTGTAACATGGAGTTTGTTACTATGTTTAAGATCTCAGTCCTGGTTGCATTTAGCAAGCCTTCCTCATAGGTCTTTCACACACAAGACCAGCACTGTCAGGCTGATGAAGGGGTTAACCACTCACTGAGATGGCCTTTTGCAATAGGCAGTGGGTGCCACCCCTGGAGAACAGCTGAGATAACACAATTCCAAGTGTAAAATCTCCCATCATCCCTCATCTTCAGGAGTTATCCTCAGAATAGCTTTATGCACCATTTGCTTGCTGTTCCTCTCAATCCCACCGACCAGCTTGTACCACTGGGAATTACTACAAACATGTCCTAGCAGGGAAGCAAGCCCATCAGGGGACTGTCTCAGCTAGCAATCCCCCCCTGAGCAGGGGAACAATGTAATGTTTGCTAAAGCAGATGGGTTAGAGCCAGACATGCTGAAGCAGCTCCTTACCTGCAGAAGGTGATTTAAGCCAAGAAGTGACTCACACAGCGCCTTTGTTCACAAACAACTCTTGGAATTCATTTAGAAGCCAAAGCAAGCAGAACTAGGATTCCCTCCATTCCATTTCCTTCAAAGGCTCCCCTGAGGCACTACTCCTTTTCTTCTCTCTCCAGCCCCTCTTCTTGATCAGCAGTTTAGAAATCCAAGTACCTTTTTCTGTATTTTGATTTTAGTGTTGCTTTTGGTACATGAGTACTTTCCTTCAGACAAACCTAACCCTTTGTTGGTGCTATTTTAATCACTTGCACTCCCAGCAAAAGGGCAGTAAAGCAGTGCAAAGGGTGCTTGTTTGCCTAGGTTATATGTTCAAGTACACAGTCCTCCAGTGTTTAGGGGGAGCCTACAGGGAGAATCATTAACTTCTTAATATTATTTGAAGTTTAGTACAAGTATAATACAATGGTTGTGTAACTTCCTTTATTAATAGCAGCTTCAATACTTTCAAGCTACAATCCCCCCTATAATATTAGCTTACTGCAGAATTAGAATCTGACCTTCTCATATCAGGGCTTGATAGTTTTGTTTTGAACACATACATAAAAGAACACTATAAAACTACTGTTTGATTTTCACACTGGAATATGCTAGTACTTCATAGATAATCCCCTGTACCATGTTTCTAAAGCAAGTAAAATGCCATAACATTCTTACTGATACTCTCCAAAAGACTTAATGAAAAGATTGCTGGCATATGGAGGAGGTAAGGGTTCGCTCTTTAACATGAGGAGGCTCAAAAGACGAAAGCAGTTATCTGAGAAGATACTAATTTATCCTGATAGCAGTTTTAATAACAGCACAGTTTTGCTTCTTAATGTCACTTCTGCTGCATTACTTTCTTCTCATTGCATAAAAAGGTTAATTGTTAAAATTACACTTAGGAATAGAAAATAAGGTTAAAGATGATATCTAGCTTCAGATACTCTGTTTAACCACCAATACAATCTGGTAGAGTTTCATTAAGTAGGAAAGAAGAGAACCTGGGGAGCAATGCACAGGAAAGCCTGAACAAAGAAAAAGAGAAACAAAATCCCAGTAAATTGGTCAAATCACACTCAATTAACATTAAAAAGGATAGCATCATAATAAGCCAAATACAATGCTGACTTCTATGCAATTAAATGGAGAAATTGCATGAAGCTACTATTTCTTATTTCTTTTAACACAATCTCAACATCAATAATCATTACTTCTCTCTTGGTACTGTTCAAGCCCACAAACAAAAGCCACTTGGAAAACAGAGGTATGAAAACCAAATAGATTAGCTATGTCAGGCTCAGTTTTCTCCCTTGTGGCACTGGTGAAGAAATGAGTTGCTTACTGGAGTTCTACTAATGCTAAGTGGAGTAAAGGAGGACAAAGATGAAAAAAAATCATCCCTCTATGATTCATCCTGTGAAAGAAATCAATGACAGAAGGCTGCATTTGATAGAACTCTTCTTTTTCTGACCCTCTTTCCAACATGCCTATTATCTGCCTCCACTATCCTTTATTGTTTTACAGCACCCACCCTGAGCTGCCTTCACTATCTGTTTCTTCTCACCAGCTTTCAGCTATGGCTCCATTTACTCCAATATTTTGAGCTTAGTTCTTGGTACCATTGTACAAAGCTGTAGGCTCAAATTAAGGCAGATTATTGCTCATGCCATTCAGATGCGCTGCATACTCCCACTCTCCAGCCTAGCTTTGCAGATGTTTGTAAATGCCAAGCTATGTTTTCTTCCTTCTGCCAATCTTTCAACTGCTTTGTCCTTACCCTGTATTTATCACTTTTATGAAGCTCTCAAAAAGAAAAAAGCCACCCACAGCACTGTATAAATTCCCCTTTTCTTCCTCTTCTGCCTCCTACAGACACTTTTTTTTTTCTTTAATCATTAATATATTTTCAAACTACTTATCTCAATGACAACCTTTAAGATATTCATACATGGTCAAAACTCCCAGAAAAATAGTATTTCTTCACATACTAGTTGTCATTATTCATTCAGATTCCCTACATCCTTTCATCAAAAGAAGATTCTTCCTTCATCATCTGCCAAATCTGAGAAACTAAGCCCACTGGGAGCTCATCTATTCTGTGAAATGCTGTACTGGATGCATTTTTATTCTGTATTTTCACAAAAAAAACCTAACCAATAACAACACTCCCTCCCCCCCTTCCCCCCCCAAAAAAAACAAACCAAACCACACACACGCACAAAAAAAAGACAAAAAGACCAAAAAAACCCTCACACCACAGAAAAACATTGCAGGAGCTTTATCAGTCAAAAAACATGAACCCATGTAAGTGATGACAGACAAAAAGAGAGAAAAAAAAAGCAAACTTCCTTGTTAAAATGTTCAAGATGAAACATATGGGCAGCTTTGTTTACAAGACTCTCTCCCTGCCTCTCAGCACACTTGCTAAGAGCATGCACCTTAAATTACAATCCTTTTATTTGAGTAGCTATAATTACTGTGGCCCTCACTTTTGCCAGACAAAAAGATGCTCCATTAGAAGCTGCCATTTTGTAGCCATACACAAAAACCAGACAGAACTGAAAAACACACACATCCCAGAAACATGTATTTAAAACATATTTTTATTTGGAAGCAGAAATTTGATCTGAGTTTCAAGGGTGGCAGAGATAATTAGCTTAAGAAAGCACATGCTTTCATTATTAAATTTAACCACAGGATCTGTCAGCAGCATCATCTGTGTGATTTATATGCAGACAAAGTAAGGAAAAAAGTCACAGCAAATGCTAACAGATTCAACTTCAGCAGGTACGGACTTCTTCCACATGAACAACTATGAAGTATCTTACAAGGTATTCACCAGAAAGAAGTAGACACAGGAGTTGCACAGATTTTACTGACCGGTAAAGATCTTCCTTGAGTATTAAGTCACTGCCCTATCTCCCAAGTTCATACCTCAATTTCACCTTCAAAGTTGAGTAAAACACAACCGCAAACACCCTCCCATAATATCACCCTTCCCAAGGGGCCCACTGGCACCAGTGAGCATGGAGATCACATGGGAATTTTTTCCTACACACACTCTAATCTTCAAGTTTACAGCGCTGCAATGCAAGCTCACTTCAAATAATTAACCATCAGAGGGGTGAGACACAGTCACAGAAGTAAGGAAAGAAGCAGCACCAGGGAGGCAGACTGAGAATTGCCATTAAAGAGATGAATTTATGACACAGTCAGGAAATCCCAAAATAAGCATAAATGTATTTCACATTAGCCACCCTGCAGTTCACTTACCTTTCAACCAGGTTGGATCTAGACTAGACTCCAGGGCACACAGTCGCACCAGAAAACCTTTCTCATTCATAACTGAAATGAAAACAACCCAACAAGGGCAAGAAAACCCCTGCTTTGAACTTTATCCATCTCTTTCATGATTTTTCAACATTATCCTGCAAAAAGCTATACTGCAAAAGAACCAATTAATGAAATCACAACACTAAGCTCAAACCCAGCAATTCATACAATAACTATGAAAAAATACTATTAGAAGACACCAGATGTTCTTCTCACTGCAAAAACCCAGAAATCAACACAACACAGTTAGGTACTCAGTGGTTCTTAGCTCTTCTAGAAAATACTGTGAGAGCTGCTGCTTCTGTTGCTTGGGTGTGGTTTGTAAAGTCCTACAGCTAAGGGACATAGCAAATGTTTTGGTCTTTGATAGCAGCTGGAAACAGTTGACTTCAGATAAATGAGAAGGGAAGACTGAGTTGTAAACTGCAGCCAGGGAAATCAACAGAGAAAGGAATAAATAGGGTAAGTGGTTACTTATTCATTCAGGAAGGGGAGACAGGATCCACAGCATGACAGTGCCATGATCAGAGACAGCCTGTGGGTCATACTTTCCCCTCCATCAGCTGATAAATTTGTTGCTTTGTTGGATTCTAGCTATTTCATATACATAAAGATGTTGCTTCAACATCACGATTCAACATCTTGCCTCTGGACTGCAAGAGCTGGGAACACCTAGCTTCATCTTCACTTTCTCTCTTTGTTAAGGTTGTAGATTTATCACTGCCAGCTTCTCAGTTTGCAATGTACCTCTTGTTCCAGATTAGCACTGAAGGCAATGGATGCCAAATGTAAATTTCTATTTGTTGCTATCAGACCACTCACTGTGAGCAACAGCCCTTATTCGGTGGTATCAGCAATGAATTTTTGATGTAGGTGTGTATAACTGCTTTTCCAACTGGTTCTCAGAAGTTATCAACTACTGTAAAGGGACTGGTGAGATATCTAGGGTAACAAAAACCCTGATTTCACAGCTGATATGTCTTAAGCATTTTCAGCTTCAGGAATTTAAGCTCTTAACTAGCACAGCATCCTCAAAGCAGCCTGATTTGGATAATGTAAAAACCAGCATACGTGCTCTGCCCCATGTGACATCACAACTTTGTTTAGAATTTATCAGTCTTGGACATGAAAGTTCCTTGAGGCTGTTACTTATAATTTAGAGGAAATCATTTTTAGTGAGACAAAGAGAACAGTTTAACAGCAATGACATGCACTAAATAATATAATTCACAGAGGATAATGTGCAACCATTAAAATGAGATGCAGAGTTTCTGAGCTGCAGCTATTGTCTAACCACCAAATTTAACTTTTTTTCTTCTAATATCTATCTCTATAAGTATACATCTAATCTCTTCGCTGTGGATTATTTATAAAGTGAGTTTTCCCATGATTTTCTATGGGACACAGTAGCAGCCAATTGCTAATTTAAGCACACTGTCTCTGCTATAGGAGACACAGAATATTTTGCCCTGAGTACAAAACTACCTTGTCATATAATTATTTTTCTGTTTAGAATAATGTAACTTTCCCAGAGCTACTGTCCTTCATTCCCACTGCAGTTACATTTGGACCTTTAGATTTTCCAGTAAGTCTAAAAAAGAGAATGTATACTGCAATTTGTGCTTAGTGATGAATAGCACTAATTCAGCCTCTTCATGCACCCTGATGTGTCAAAAATATTTGCGTATCTGCTTCATTAAAAGATAAATTAAGGTCCATCTTGTGAAGAGAGTAAAACTATCAGAGGCTGGGATAAGAATATTAACATCTTGATGTGACGGAAAAGCTGTAGACTCTGACTTTCTATATTAAACTGAATTGCATCTTCTTACAAAATATGACTGGTTCTTCCTATAAGATACGCCTTGTGCTCTTCACTTAATGCTATCTTTTTCAGTGTTAACACTTTTTTTCTATTACATGCATTTCTCTCTAATACTTAAAAGGAGAAAGGAGTGATTTTCTTACTAACTCTAACATACTGGCAGCTGAATTGCTGAATGAGAACCCATTTTTTCTCAGCAGTTTGCTGGTTTAAATGTCTGTCCATAGGTTTATTCTGTAAATTACATGGCAAATGAGATGAAAATGCTCAGATCTTTCTAACTCCTGCCAGTTTCTGCTGACTAAGGAAACCTGAAGTGTAGACCTGCAGATGTTTATTCAGCACCAAAGACCTCTATATCAAAAGCTCTTTATTCTTTTTAAGTAGACCAAGGGCTGAAATAATGCTCGGCCTTGAATTAACAGACCTGGTCTGCAGACAAGGTTTTACTCTGCTTGCAGAAATGAGCAGTTCGTTGCTTCCAAAGAACTAATTATAACAGCGCCTGGCAGCATCACTGGAGATTGGGGCCTGTCAGCACTTTCTCTAAACCTTCTTATGTAGACATTTGCAGCTCAGTCATTTGAATTTCCTTCAGCCTAAAACCTAATAAAAGATTTCTAGTGGTACTTTTGTTAGCCATGTTTTTTCTGGCCAAATTCATTCATTCTAGGCAACTTTTAACAAAATCCGTCCATGAAATAGTGGTTTTGATAAAACTGCAAAGGTGGAAGACGATTGATTATTTTCCTCTCGATATCTTGAAAGAATTGTTTACACATTTGTTGGAAAAGAACTGATTTTGTACATACACATTTCATTTTGTATACACACATTTCAGGGACTGAAGCAATTGCACAAGGGATAATGGGTTTAAACATAAATAGGGGAAGTTCAGGTTAGATAGAAGGAAGAAGCTCTTTACTGTGAGGGTAGTGAGGCAGTGGAACAGGCTGCCCAAAGAAGTGGTAAATACTCCTGGCAGTGTTCAAGGCCAGGCTGGACAAAACCTTGGGCAACATGGTTTAGAGTGAGGTGTCCCTGCTCACGGCAGAGGATTTGGAACTACATGATCTTAAGGTCCTTTCTAACCCTAACCATGCTATAATTCTAACATCTTATTCAAAATAACAGGAGTATATCTAAACAATACATATGTATAAATATGTATTTATAAAAAATAAAACATACAAAAAAACAGTCAACCAAATGAAGAACAACCAAACTAGAAACGAAATCTACTCTGCAAACTGACGATACACTTTTTTACTTCATATGTGGTAAGAAAAAATGCCCATTAGAACTGATGTTTGGCTGTAAAATGGTGTCAATTCAGTGAAACCCAAGCAACTTTTTCTAACCGAAGGACTGAATCATAGTAGAATTACATATCCTCTCTCCTGTATCTATCTATCTATTTTTTCAAAGAAGAAATGAAATGAATTCAATTATCAGGACTATTATCTCTTCCAGACTGATACACTATAATCAATTCTGCCTTCAAGCTTGAAGAGAATTTATGTCATCCAACTTTGCTTAATCCAACTGACCTCCCCATAACGAGAAAGGATTTTTAACACTAAAAAAAAAATGTTCTATAAAAACTAGATAAGGAAACACTCCTGACTGGCTTGTTCCATGTGGTATACCTTTCCAGTTCTATTCCTGTAATTTCCTGTGTCTTAAAAACACACAGTTAATATTTTATGTAATAAATGAAACGAAGCAGAGTATTATATTAAAAAATAAATAAATGAGTGGAGAAATAACACTGCAAAGGTCAAGCATGAATTTCCTTAGAAGGTTAACCTTGTGTCTAAACCAGTACTTCTCTGGCAGTTGTTATTCATTCTAACTCTTGCATCCAGCAATAACTAAACTGTGTGTCAACTACAGAGCTAACAAGCAGTATGTCAAAGTGACAGCAGGCAAAAAATTTCCCCATGAAAATAACTCCCTAGTTCCAAGCCATGACTCTGAAAAAAAGCCGGGATCTGGTTTAAAAAAACCCACAGAACAAAACCCAAACCCCAAAACTTCAACCAAACAAGCAAAAAGCCCCACAAAACAATGCCAAGTTATTTTACAAAGAAGTGTTTTCTTTAATTTTTCTGTTTCCACATATTTTTTGGCAGAAGTAGTTTCTTCTGGAAAATCTTCCTGCCCAGTGTGAATAAAAAGGAATTGCTGTGCAAAATGGCATAAACATGCAAATTATCCTATGATCCCCACATTTCTTCAGTTGATACTGTGATTCTATGATACACTTTAGTAACACTGAATTGCCTCAGTTTATGGTATTTGAGGAATTAGAGAGAGATGTGGAGGTAGGGCTCACCTGGCGCAAAGGACTTGATAGAAGTAAAGGAGACAAATCTGTGACTTTAGATGGCCCCTCAAGGCTGACAATCAGCCTTGTCCCACACTGGTACTGGGGCACCCCTTGAGCTTCATGTAGAGCAGAGATCTGTTAAAATCACGAAAACCAAATACAGCTATATTAAATTGATGATTTACATTAAAGAGTGTATGTTAAAATAATCCCTTAAGTAGTAAACAGAATTATTCCAGTACAGAAGAGGTTAGCTATGAAAATGAAAACAACAGGAGCTTTACTGTTTTCAGAGAACAGTTTAATGAATTAACCACTTTTGTATGTAATGAATAAATGAGAAAATAAGACTGGGCTCTCAGGCTGCCAGAGGATCAACAAGAAACTGTTTCCATTCTATGATACTTGAGTTAAAAAGTTTGTGAGTACAAGCTTGATGCTGTTCCAAAAATGCAAAAGCCTTACATAGGGAAATAGACTAGCATTTCTGGAGGGAGGTAAAGCTTACTCTGTGATCTAACATGCCATACTGCCTGGTCATTGGTGATAGGCTGACTGACCCTTCTGACTTTGCCCAGGATGAACTTATGAGTGCAGATGTGACCTGATTGTATGGGGAAAGCAGCCTCTGAAAGAAGACAGGAAGGACCACAGAGGGGATGAACAGAGACTGAACTTCTATAACTGTTTCCAAGATTATATTAATTAGGTTCCTTCTAATCCTTCTGGTAACCTGATAACAAACTCAGTATTCCCATTATAAGTTTTTTAATTATTAATTCATTAGGACATGTTTTAGAATATTGGAAGATACATCAGTCTTCAGCTCAATTGTGACACAAGAATCACTAGAGTCCTATGTTGCAGCTCTGTGTGTGATAAAATTTGTTTTTCCTTTTGTCCCGAGGCAGAGTCAATTACTTCTCAGTAGAGGGATTGTCCTGCTAACCCTGTGGATAAGATTCATTGGATTTGGACCACTGGTTGTTAAGTCCCTGGTCAAGAATCCATCTATCACATTGCTACAGCACGCATGCTGTACAGTCTTGCGCTCCTCTTTCTCATTCTCTCTTAGGCCACACTCCTTCCCACTGACATCTCTTATTTCCCAACTAAACTCTGTCCCTAGCATCTTCTTATTTGTTTCTACATTGAGAACGTATTAATCTGAAACAATATTTCAAACAATATTTTCTCAAACTAACCTTTGTGCTGGCATATGTGCACAATGCTGGGGTTTTCTTCCACGCAAAACCATGAATAAATAGATTAGCTGGATCCATGGTTTTGCATAGGTGTGCGTCCAGAAGGATGGAGGCTTATTTTTAGAGGAGTTCACCTATGTTTGAAATTAATGTCTTAACTTTTCATGCATGCAAGCAAAATAAAAATGGTAGGAAATTCTGTTTTATCAGTAACAAATAGGAAAAAAAGCACTGCACATAGAAAAGAATAAAAAGAGCTTCCCAAATGGTGGGAGGGTGCTACAGGTATTTCAAAGCAGGAGCCCTGGCAGATCCTTGTGAGGAGGCTTACAGACTGTGCTCGCCAAACTCATTTGCCTTTAGTACACCACTGAGAGATGTGCTCCAAGGTTTTTCTTGAATATAAGTAGCATCACAGTCCTTCACTTCCAAAGCTCTGAGTGCCTTTTCCCTTCTTTTGAAATCCAAGAGTCAGTGAAGAACATAGCAGCCCAAGAAAGGACTACAAAATAACAGACTTTCTAACCCAGGCTCTGTTCTTTGCCATTCATATGTACATTTAGACTTTTAGTGTTTTCATTTTGAAGTACCACTATTTACTAAGTACTATTTAGTATTTATTAAACACTACATACTATTTACCAAACTCTACTTACTACTATTTACTAAATGCTGCTGCAATTTGTCTTTTTCTGGAAGGATTCACCAAACGGTGGTTCCTGACTTTGCAGACCCTGTCCCATACCTGGAGTTCATTTCCTTTTGCCAACTGTAGGAGACCTTCAGGCTCCCAGTTCATACCTCAGTAACACAGGATATACACAGGGAGAGAAATCTTCTGTGGCATATCTCCACTGATGAGAGCTGCTCTGAAAGCAGACAGGCCCTTCAAGCATTAACAAGTGATAATTAGTAACTAGACCTAGCTCACATGCCAAATTATGCTTCCAAATCATTTCCTAAACCATGATATTCACTTTTTAATGAGCAGTTAGAAAAGTAAATGAAAACCTCCAGGTGTGAATTCTAAATGAAAGTGTTTGATAGAAAAAGATATATACCGAGAAATTATCATCTATTCATAATATTGAGAGAATTAGGTGGTGGAAATTCTTTAATATCTAAGAGAGAGAATAAGGCAAAGTTACAATACCTCTGGCAAGTTGAACCTGATGTATGTGTACTTAATAATCCGTCTGAATGATGGACAGGATAGTCAATAAAGCAGCAGCAAATTAATAGGGATGTAGTTGACTAAGGAAAGGCAAGGAGCAAGGATGCAGCCTGCTATCAGCCTTGCATTCCCAGTGAGACATCTCAGCATGGGCAGTAGACCTGAAGGTGCTGCTCGCTTCTTCCCCTCACATCAGTGCTTATCACAAGTGATCTGTAAATAATGTGTGACAAAAGAGAGACCAGTGAGTTTAAGTGGAGACCTGTGTGAGGTGAGTGATGTCTCCATATAAATGTGTGAAATGTGTCAAGAGGAATATTTATAAACACAGAATATATATGTGTTTATTTCTGTGAGTGCTTCTGGCTAGAAACTTACTGCCTCATCTGCTACATAAATCAGACAAGAAATACAAAGAATTTATGTTCAAGTATACACTAATGTCAATGACATCAGTGCACAAACACATCTACATATGTATATATGACACGTAAAACATACTAGAAACATTCCAGACAACCAGCAGTTAACCAACAGGTTATCTGTTTTTCTGGTTCATTTGGGAACTGACTGAGCACAGGGACTGTATAGATGTGGGAAAATGGATATACTATTTTTTGTGTGGAAAATTAAAAAGGGAAAAACATTTAAGAACATTTCTAAGTAAGTGCTAGTCAGTTTCCTCAAATTCAGGTTATTCAAGTTTTCCCTTGGTACATATTTGTTACTCCATATGCTCCTGAGAGCATTTGAGCCCACTGTGTCTCTAGAGTTAACTGAGGCTAAAATGAATTGTCCTTTTAATGCGGGTATCCCTAGCTAGGTCTCCAAGAGGATGCTTATTGCATGTCAAAGCATGTAAATAAGCCTGTGTGACTAATGAAGCCAGCCTTGTTGTCCAGATGGCAAGGAAGGTTGGAAGTTCTGAGAAGAATCCACAGGCAATAATTTGTTCACATAAGTGATTTGACAAACACTTAGAAATAAGTAATGAAGTAATAAAAGTCACATTCTTCTTATGGATAGTTTGTAAAACTGGAAAAAAAAAGTTAAATTATTTCAATAAACATCTTTTTAGGAACAATTTGACCAGATGCAGATAAAACAAATAGAGTGATGTATGACCCCATTGAGTGGCCATTAAAAAGCTAGTGGAGAGCAAATAACGCGCTTACTAGTAACGGAGGGATCATGTGACTAAAATCTTCATAACAAATATGTGCTTAAAGCAGGGAAAAAGTAATTTGCTATATTTGAGTTGAAATGATGGTCCAATACCAAGCTACAGATTGAATAAAACTATCTGTGAGTCTTCATTTGTTTTTTCTGGTCATGTCCTGCTCTAATATGTGTATTTCCAAAGGAAAGCATGAAATGCTTTGCAGACCTGCAAAACTAACTTTTATCATACTGAAAACATTCTTCAGACTGGAAAACTACAATGCTGTGACTGGAATGAGAGTTCCAGACTTTCTTATTATTCTTTCTAGGAACAACACAAAATAAATTGAACAGTTAAACAATCTGATAGCAGTGATATGAATGTCCTGTCTTTGCTGAAGAATACTGAAATCCCCTCAAGAACCTTTTTATTGACAGGCTTGCTCTACTTCAGGTGAATATTTCCCCAGCAGAAAGTCTGTTTGGCAAAAGGCTTTTTACCTGCAGCTGCGATGGCATATGAGAGACTTAATTAAGTTGTCTGTCTTAGGTATTTTTCCTGAATATTAGGCATGGCTGGGTTTGTGCTTCCTAAGGAAATGAATCTCTCCAGAATTTCATGGCAAAAACTAAAAGAAAGAGCAGCAAGTCTCTGCACTTTAGACATATGCCCTGCCCTAGATCTATTGAAATAGATCTGTCTATTATATATATAAATATAAATATATATGTATAAAAATATATTTCCCATTTTCAGACTGAAAGACCTTTGCCACTTTGTGTGAATCATAAAGTATGTACTGAGTAAGAGCAGTAGCTGCGTACAGCCTGGCGATGTATACTTTGGTGTGTAAAGCACTATAGTAGCTTCTGCAATGCTTCATATTTACAAGGTCAAGTGTTCTAGCCATGAGATTTTTACACTGTTTTCTTTCTCCCGTTTGATCTGAAACACCATCTAATCCAATGGCTATTTTAGCAAACCAGTATTTTCAGAGAAAAGACCCCTTAAAAAAATACCCCAACAACCTCTACTGAAGATGCAATTCCCTGCTACTGGGTAAGAATGTTATGACTGTTTTCAGATTCAATGTAAGCATGTACTTGTTTTGGGAAGAACATGACAATCCAGCCCGTTGGAAAAGCATCCTGATTTCAGCTGAGTTACTTTTTTTTGTAGTAGCTGGTATAGTGCTGTGTTTGGATTTAGTCTGAGAATGATGTTGATAACTCACCCATGTTTTAGACATTGCTGAGCAGTGCTTACACTAAGTTAAGGCCTTTTCAGCTTCACATACTGCCCTGTCATCAAGGAGGCTGTAGGTGCAGAAGGAGCTGGGTGGGGACACAACCAGGACAGCTGACCTGAACTAGCCAAAGGGATATCCCATATCATATACATCAAGAGTTTCCCAGGGGGTGGAGGGTCAACTGCTTGAGATGGGCTGGGATTCAGTCAGTGAGTGGCGAGCAATTGCATTGTGCATCACTTGTTATGTATATTCTCTTATAATCTTTGTTGTTTTCCTTTCCTCTTTTGTTCTATTAAACTGTCTTTACCTCAGCCCATGAGCTTTTTTTCCAGTTCTCTCCCACATCTCACTGTGGGAAGTGAGCAAGTGGCTGTGTGGTGCTTCGCTGGGTTAAACTACAACAAAAGGAAAAGAGCTGTTGCATTTCTTTATAGGGACTGATGGACTGCTAGAAACAGGGAACCAAAAGCAGAAATGTGGGATTACCCTGACTTCTTATGAAGACATCAGAAGTATTACCTTTGGCTGCCAAGGAAGTGGTGGTAGGCTTGAGCCAAAATGCTAAGGACCAACTTCACGGTGATGCTTTTAAGGGTCACAAATTCCATGCTTCATAAAGGCAGTCTGAATTTTAATTAATAAAGTACAGTTATCTCCATCAAATACATTTACTGTCTTTTACCTCTCACATTTTTCTTCTTCTAGAGGTTTCTTAACCCTTAACTAAGGCTAATTCATGTCTTTGAGCCTGTATTTTTCAATGACCATGAGAAGATCTTTAAAGTAAGGCCCAGCCTTTTCAGCTGTATAAATGAAACATGTTTTTCTCCCTGTTAGAATAGCAGAACAGCAACTAACCCCAAAAGAATGGATGCAGCAAGGGAGAAGAAAGTTTAACTGTACCTATAATCTATCTAAATGTTGTAATTATTACCCTTCTCTTTTCATAGCCAGCTGAGAGACACTTACCCATGTTATACATTTTTTTAAAGCTCCCAACTGCGTAAGTTTTTATTTTCCTAGGACAGTTAATCACATCTCTGAATGCATGGATATAGTTAGAAAAAAATCAGATCTAACAAGCTCTGGGCATTGGAGTTGCTAGGGTTTGTGGAAGAAAGCCAATCTGGCAAATAGATTCAGTTGGTTTTTTTTTTTTAAAAGCTTGTCATTTCTGAATCTATAGCAAAATTAATCAGAGGCAGAGATAAATAGAAAACTCAATGTAAAAGTAAATGATGGGGAGAAGATTAAGTAACAAATTAATGAAAAAAATATTGTACTTTGAATCAATCACAGAAGAAAAGTTAAGTGTCAGGCAATTCTTATTCACATTGTCCTACTGTAAGGAACTGGGACAGTGATCCCATTGTGATTACAGAGATGTGGTGGGGTATGTCACATGAGTGGAATGCTCTCATTGATGTCTATGTATGGTGAGGTGGTGGAGTTGCTCTTTATGTGATAGATCAACTAGTATGCATCTGGCTCTGCCTAGGGGTGGATGAAGAAAGAGTTGAGAGCTTATGGGTAAGAATTAAGGGGCAGGCTAACATGAGTGACACTGTTGTGGGTGTTTACTACAGGCCACATGGTAAAGGAATCAGGCCTTACCTGGAGTATATGTCCAGATCCAGGCTTCCCTCTTCAAGAAAGACGAGGAACTACTGGAGAGTCCAGCAAATGGATACAAAGATGATCAGGAGGCTGGAGCATCTCTCCATCATCTATGAAGAAAGACTGAAAGAGATGGACCTGTTTAGCCTGGAGAAGAAACAGCTGACAGAGGATCTTATCAATGAATACAAGTATCTTAAGGGTGAGTATCAAGGGGATGGGGTCAGACTCTTTTCAATAGTGCCTAGTGACAGGATAAAGGGCAATGATCACAAACTGAAACATGGGAAGTTCCATCTCAATATGAGGAAGAACTTATTTACTTTGATGGTGACAGAGCACTGAAACAGGGTGCCTAGAGAGGTTGTGAATTCTCCTTCTCTGGAGATATTCAAAACTCACCTAGACACAACCCTGTGTAACCTGCTGTAGGTGAACTTAGCAGGGGGGATAGCCTAGATGATCTCTAGAGGTCCCTTCCAACCCTAACTGTGCTGTGATTCTGGGATATGAACTCTCACTCTCTAAAATACATATATACATGTACTCTCCCTGCATATTTGTATTTGTACATATTTATATACACAAATGCAGATCTATTCATATATATAATGATACAGATAATGTGTACAGTCTTCACAGTGTGGAGTTCAGCTCAGCTTCATACTGAACCCCCTTTGCATCTTTGCTCTTGTGATATAAACATTAGCGAACAGGAATACGAATGAGTGAGATCACAGTATGAGGGACAATCTTCTCCTGAGGAGCAACAGCAGGATTTCCTGCTACAGTGTGCTACTGCAAATGCATTCACTAGAAGAACTGAGGAGGTGAGTTATTCCTTCCTCTGCAGTTATGTTTTAGGTCTATTTAGATAGCCCTTTATATGCAACTCTGTCTGTATACAGCCATGGCTCTGGCAGTCAGTACCAGAAACAGAGTACATAGGCCCTAGGAAGTCATCTGTATCATCTATTTGATGCTAGAGTGGAGCAGAAGATAGTTCACAAGCAGTAAGGATGATAAGGGTGGGTGCAATTGGTAAACACATCTAGAAAGCTATTAGAATACATATGAAAATGAGCAACATCTGATTCAGAGTGACTTCTGGGTCTCAAAAGGGCAGGATAATGGGAACTGAGTGGCTGCAAGCAGCAGGGTAGAGAAGTGGTGCTTGCTGGAGTGGCAGTATGCAATGCCTGGCTTGGCAATTAGCTATTGCCTGGACAGCCGGCACTATGGGGATGATCAGACATACAAATGCAAGGGTGGAGACTCTTCAAATCCCTCACTGAGATATCGATAAGAGAGCTGAACTGACAATTTATGTCTTTGCACTAAATCATGCTACGGGAAAGTGTATTATTTTTAATAAGATTAATTTTAGTTCTTTTTGTATAATAAGGCTTTCTGCTTTCATTCCTCCTCTCCATCATCTTCAACCCTCCATCTGAGGCAATAAATGAATAGAAGATGATCTGATAGCAAAAGAAGTTGGTAAACCTCTATCAATATACTAATGAAAGATTCCCAAGAACACTGGGCCCAGCAAAAAGATCAATTTATTTCACTGCTGTCCTTAGCACGAAGGTACAACTGTGTTTGGACCTGTATCTGGCTCTGCTGCACCTAAGAGATACAGTGAAACTTGTTCAGATAGTTTGCTGTCTGAGGCCTTACAGAGGAAAAGCTACCAATGAAATCAATTCCTTATACCAGGGCAGAACAATCTGGCTTTTAACAACCATGACCATGAAGAAAAGAAGAATTTTTAGGTTAAAATAAAACAACGGTTAATAAAACTGCTTGCTAATTTCACGTGAGTGGGTACATTTTATTCTATCTGTGAGAGAAATGCAAATACTAAAATACTGCAAGCGATCCCACATGGAAAATTTCATAAGAAACCTTTACTTCAAATTTCTGCATCTCCAAAGTAAAACATGGAGTCTTTAAATAGCACCCATATTGTGCTTTTGTCTTGACTTATGTTTAATTGGCTGAGCAGATCATATGATGTTGTTGGAACTCTAGAGCATGGTAAGAAACTGCCTTCACTTAAATATCATATTTTAGGGACCACTTCAGGGTATAAAAGGCCCCAGTAAACAGACATTTTTGGATTGCTTTCTTCTGCATACAGCATTATCTAGGCTTTCCATGCATCATTTAAACTCCCTCCAAGCTGGCAATGCTCTGTTAATTTTCTTAATTCAGTCACATAATCAGAAATGTTCATCTTTTTATTCTGCTTATTAAACAGAAATGTTCATCAAATCACCAGTAACTTTGGGAGCACGTGATTCTGGAGGTTTCTTTCATGCTAGCAGTTAAAGTTTTGTCTGCTGGTTTAACAAAGGCTTTTAGTCTCTGCAGTAATTTGTAGGTTTTTTGCCCTACTGCACTGTGGAAAATACCACCTTTATATCATCAGCAGTACTATCAGTGGTGGTTCAGGCTTTTCGTGGAATATACTACTGAACTATTGGGTAGTTCCATTTTCCCTTTCGACAGGCATTTTTAATTCCTTCATTGTTTTCCTCTTTTCTTTCAGCAGGATTTTCATCGGGTTTGTTGCTACATTTGGGATGTATGCCCATTTATTGCTAAACATTTCAGCTTTTATTTCTTCTGGCAAAAAACCTGGACATAAAAACTATGCAAGCACTTTTCGATCCTTATTTTCTGTACATATTAAATAGCATGAAAGGCTAAGTTATATTCTTAGCACTGTGATCATCATTATTTTCTGCATCCTTCTAAAACACAGAATATGATCAACACCTACATGCATGGAAGTGGTTCAAAGAGACGCTAACTTTTTCCTATACCCTGTAGGAAATGTTTAACCTCCAATTATCAGAGGAAATAAGCATGTACAAATTTATCACGGAAGATAGGGAATTTGCTTAACTACTTATTTTGGCTGTACCTCATTAGGAACACAGATTAAAAAACATGAATTTAAGGAATTAATGAATGAGTTATAAATGTGCTTTTTTTTTGTTGATCTGCACTTAGTCTTTCTGTTCTCCTTATGTCTGCCATGCTCTTGTTTCTGAGTCCTCATTGCTCAGATGAAGTAACAGATGTATTAAAGTCACTACAGCCTGACAAAAATATTTAACATTGTTTAAAGTTTTGAAAATGCTGCTTCTGTTAATTGATCATGACAGAGAAGAATGTGGGAACAAATTAGTGGCATCAGATCCCAAACTAGAAAATGTTTCCTCCTCTTAAGATTGTAATTTTCATAAATAGGCATGTGTGCTGAAAGACTCCTTATTCTTCTGAAAGTCTCAGTGTGTGACCTGGAATAGTTACTTTTCACCACGACTGAACAAAAAAAGAATGACAAAAGGTGCTTTATGATTCAGTCCAACCCAATCGATGTATTTCTAATGCAAATGGAAGCCATTCAGGGAGGCACACTGCTAGAAAGCTTTTTTGAAGACATTTTTATCTTCAGAGAATCATCTTTTTTTTGCTGTTGGTGCTTTGGTTTTGGGTTTTTGTTTTACTTTGTAGTAGATTGGTAAAGGAGTTTATAGTATTCAAGCACCAATGAATTATGCGTGTAGTCAAGTATCCATTTTTCTGTGCTGACTCTTTGTCTTTAATATCTCATGTGAGTGCTTTTTTCACTTGTCATGTGGAATTTCTCTTTGAAAAATAAATTAGCCTTCAATTGCAAGGCTTAAGTTTCTCAAATTTACAAGCTCTACAAGCAGTGCTGTCGTTGCCTACTAAGGTTTCATGTCATGCAAAATTATTTCCAAATAAGCCCATGCTGCCAGTAAATAGGAGAATAAAATGTCCCAAGTTCATGGGCTATAATAGATCAAGACCTACTATCTTAGAAGTAGGTTCCTTTCCCTTTGCTAAATTTTTATTAGGAAAATCAGGAATAGTACCATTTCTTGTTTTCACTTCTCAGCTTATCAAGACAAATATATTTGATTACTGCTAAGACTGGGCTTTGTTGCAACTGTTAAACAATTGTATTATCAGCCATTTTTCTATCAGTCTTAATACCTGACCAGTTAAAACTCTTTGTCTCCATGGCGTAATTTCTTGGAGTTTCTTTGCAGAGTTTTTAAAGAACTCAACTAATGAATTCAGCTTGCTAAAAGAAAACACCATATCCACAGCTCCATTTATCTGACGAATCTAACCAAACACAACTCTACAATTTGGCTTGACTGAATGGTCTCTGACAAGATGTTGGGGTTACAATGAAAAGAGACACTTAGCATGCTGTTGTATCTTCTATTTAGTACTGTAAGATGATGGCACCAGTTTATTTTTTAACACTCTTAGTTTTAAGAATTCCAACATGGTCAAGAACATTAAAAAGTCATTTTCCGCATACGCTTTTCACTTTCACTAGGCCTTTAAAATAAAATTGACTTCATCAGTCAATCTCAAAAAAAGGCATTCATATATCAAATGATAAAATATCTGTACACACTGTATGTTTTTCTCAGCCTCATGGCTCTTGTCATTAATTCTATGTAAAATTTCAGAACATTAGGTCATTTAAATATCTTGAGTGCATTGGTCTCAAATCGCCTGCCAAATGGATTACACTATGTAAATGCACAGCCTGTGTACAGATTTTATTATTTATCATAATACCAGGGAGAATTATTACAAGGTATATGTCTAGGCAAGTTTTCTTGGTCTAACTGGCACTGACATTATTAAGTAATGTCTATCAGCATTGTGCATTTTCCTGTATTTTCAAATTTCTGTTTGTTTCTTGGTTTTGTTTTGTTTTTCTCTTCCCCAGCAGTCAAAGTCAGCCTTCTGTATAAATCTGACTTCCTCCTTCTGGCACTTGGTGCATAGTGCATCACAGCCAAGGAACAGAAGAATCTTTGGGAGAATTATTGTTTTCCAAATGTGACCCTCTGAAGGAAGCTCATGCCCTAACCTCACTCTTCTGTTCTTTTCCTATTATATGATATTCATATATGATTTCCATTACATGATATTCATATAATGTTCTCATAGTGGGATTGCAAGCTGAGCTAGCTCACACTAGGCTGCTTTGGATACATTTATACAAATGATCAAATCTGTGAAGTCATTTAATGAAAAGGCTTTTGAGAATAATCCAGCATAATGAAAATGCTACTCTTTCCACAATACAGAGTTTGCTATATGATCAAGCAATTATTTTGCTTCAGACTTTGCAGGTGATTTCCAAGAAACTCCTGCTGCCAATCTTTGATAAGGTTTTATTTAAAGATTTGCTGAAGGGTTTTTTTACCTTTAAAAAATCAGAGTTGGAAATGTCTCACCTGCTTTCACGCAGATGGATCAAGACAGTCATGCAATCTTAGTGCACTGTGTGCGAACTTTCTGCCTTGCAAGAGTCCTCATGACTGCTGTGAGAGAACACTTCTGAGAACTCTGTATTCTCATAAAAATGACAGAGCAGTTTCCTGATGGACCTTCCCAGTCCTTGGTGCTTTCATAACCAACCATTATACACAGATCCTGTTCCCATTTTTTGCATTTTCCACTCACTAAAATTCACCCATCAACTTTCCTCAGCTCACTCCTTGGTTTTCATATGAGCACATACAGCTATTTCAAGTCTACAGTTCCATAAAGTTCTTTATCCCCTTCATACCCTTAAACCTGTGGAAGGAACAACTCAGTGATACACTGTGTATGCTCACTAGCACATACACCATTGTGGTGTCTTTCTTCTGTGCACCTAAAAAAAGAGAAAATGTCATGTACTCATATGTGTGCTGTATATTGAGGCTGGAGAGGGCACAAAACTTCCTTTATCAGAGCAGAAAAATCGACTACAGAATTCCATAAAGCTCCACGGGAGGAAGTGATAGCACTTTTTATCATTTGGAGTACCTACATTTAAAATGAAGGAAAAGTGCAAAGCCAGTGATTAAATTCCCTGTTCTGTAAATAGTCCCTTTTGCTGAACCAAAACAATTTTGTGGAGACCTGTTGCTTTCAGCTAAGTGTTCTGGGGATGTGAAAGAGACAGAATGATCCAATCTCAAATCTTAGACATCCCTTCCCTTTAGAATCATACAATCATAGAACAGTCAGGGTTGGAAAGGACCTCAAGATCATCTAGTTCCAACCCCCCTGCCATGGGCAGGGACACCT
>JASSUY010012421.1:0-29637 GCA_032466535.1 Forpus xanthops | reverse complement strand
AGATCATCTAGTTCCAACCCCCCTGCCATGGGCAGGGACACCTCCCACTAAACCATGCCACCCAAGGCTCTGTCCAAACTGGCCTTGAACACCACCAGGGATGAAGCATTCACAACTTTTTCCATCTTCTTCTTTTTGACTTCTCATTCTCTGCTACACAAATCCTTCTGGGGTCTCTTACCATGCCTGCCCTTGCAAGCTTCCCCTGGGAAGCTGCAAGTCTCCAAAGTAAAATAATATGTCTAAGTACTCCAAGATTTTCCCATTAATTTTGACTCTCTGTAATGTACAGGTCAGATCTCTCTTTACACAGAACTGCTAATAAACTGGCAAGAAATGTGACTTTTTATGTCCTCCAGGCTGTAATCAACTGGGATTTCACCATGCATGATCAGCCCCTCTGGTTCAGGCATTACTATCACAGACAAAGTGGTATCCTGCAGGCAGGTATTAGGGCAAGAGTTTCATTAGTACTCTCTACAGCTAGGAACAAAATCTATTGACTTATGTAAAAAACCCACCCCTTTGGGTCTTTTATTTGTCTTTTTAAGAAAACTGAGACTGTAATGATGGAAAATGGCAGCCTTTTCTGGTTTTACATGTACTTCAAACCGCTGACATTAAGAGTTAGGAGTAAATGGCAGAGAGGAAATATATACAAATATGGGACTTAGAATAATATTTACATACAGCAACATATAAACTTTCCAGTGGTTGAAGTCTTCTAGGTGTTATTTAGTTTTATTTCTCTCACTGATTTTATCCAAAACATGCAGTATGGGATTTCCTACTACGAAATGGCAGTAATGTTTTTTCATTCTATCTTATGTTGTGTTTAAATCACTTGATTTAATAGTTGTTATACTAACATTTCTAATTTTCTGCAGCAAATTAGATTAGATTGAATTTGAGACAAGTATATTTGCTTATACTGTAATAAGACCAGACCTTTAGTCATACAAAAATCTCTCTCTGGCAGTGTAATATAGCCTAGTAAATCATCCCTGTGACAACTCTGGCTTTGTTTCTTTGGAGAAGACAGCGTTTCAGGGGTTTCTGTCAATCACAAGAGCATCTGCTTTTCCTTGTGGATATTTCCATCCACAATTCAGAGGGTGTGTGTTCAGAGATAACGGCTGATCTTATTTCATACAGGAAAATAAACGCCTTCAGATAAGGTGAGAGGGGAGTAATTGAGTTGAAATCTGTCTGGTGTGCGACAGCAGAGATCAGATACACTCTTCATACATTTTGTTACAATTGCCATTAATAACCAGGAGGGGTGAGTGAGAAATGAACTTCATCTTACTCTTTTCTGAATGGTTCTCCAAGCCACAGATTATCATTGCTAATTACCTAACAGGAGTAGGTGTAAGTTCCTTTGTGGTATAGTGTCATCCTTCTCAGAAAGTGACATAAGTGCAATTCTGTGAGGTCCAGTAAGTTCTTCAAACGAAAAAGATGCTGTGGTGTTGTTTTTCTGTGATTCAGGAGTGGATGGAATTTGTTTTGAAATCACATTTTTCTTACTGACATCAATGCAGCAGTGAGGAGCACGTTAAGTTTCCCTCTCAAGATCCAGGAGGATCACAATATGCAATTTATGCTTTTTATATTATCCCAACCCCATGCTCTTTATATCCCTCTGCTTCAACCCATGGCTCACAAAACTCTGCAATTCATAACATCAGGCTATATCTGAGGATTTATTTCTGTTACCAACTCCATTACCCCCAGGGTAGCAGACAGGCATGCCTGTCTGAATACTACTGTGCTATCAACTTTGTCTTATCATATAACAGAGCCCAAGATCATTGCTCTTCTAATTGGACTGAACAAGACATCTGTGTTTGTCTCACCACATTTTTTTCAGGTAGAAGGCTAGAACAGCATACAACCACTCTAAAAATGCCAGCCCCCGGTGGAGAGGATGCCCTTGAAGCAGCAGTGGACCAGTGCAGAGAGAGGTTGTCTGATCCTGTCCATGCCACCTGGCACAGATGGTGTGCTGGAGTGAGAAGGCGCAGAGGAGAGGCGTGATAGGGGCAGGGCCACTCCCTATGATGTTATGAAGTGTGCAGCAGTAAGATTCTGCTGGAATGGGACCTGTTAGTGACGGATTAGCCTCTATTCAGGCAGTAAAGTTTCATTAAACTTTGCAGAACTCACTCCGATGCATGCTGTCCTGAATCCAATAAAGAGTGCACCTAGAATTCCTCTTTAACATCTAGCTCCAGAAAAAAAACAAAAAAACAAAAAAACAAAAAAACAGTTCCCAATGCCTCAGTGCATCTTTTGCCATGTTTTCTGCAACAGTGTAATTTATTTGAACTAACCAGAGCTAACCTTAAGCAAGTTAGCTTAGAGCCAGCTTCTCAGCAAGGGAAATTAATTCCTATAGATTTCCAAGTACACTTAGCAGGTTGATTTTGATACCACTATTACTTGCATAGAACTACTGTTTTCCTATGGGATGCAGTCTGATATATTAGGTGTAGAAATCCCTAAAGTGCAGATTCCAGGAAGCTATATAGGATTCTGAGTGCACTATATACTTAATGCGCTCTTTTGACCTACTTGAGGCACCCACTAATTCTTCTTTAGGGCCACTTAGAAAGAAGGATGGCCATTCCTATGTCAGGTGGAGCACCAATCTGTTCTTCATCATAGTATGAGCAGTCCCTTTCCTTCTGCTTTACAAGCTCTCTTGAAATCACTTGTCAGAGGCCATACCCTGCTGCGAATAGACAAAAAAATCTTTGAACTTCAGTCTGTACCTAATAACAGATTTCTTTTCATTCCTGAATTAATCTCACATTTGAGACATGGAGGGAGTTTTCATTCTTTATATTTTCACACAACATATTCCTGCCTATTCAGTTTCTGTTACATTTTTAAAGAGAAAATTATTATTATTTTCAAGTGTAGCCTTGTAAATTTGTGCTATTTGTTAAGCTATATGAGAACCTGCGAGGGATGGCAGAATTATTAATATATGCTAGGAATACTTAAGCGTACCTGCAGGTCTAATGATAAGTGCATTTGCATTATGGTGTTTCTTTTCTAACAAAATAAAAATTTTATCACCAAAACCTTCACTTGGCAGAGTCTGAATATGGATTGTCTGCATGTGAATATTAGCCCTAAAGGCCTCAAACAAACCCAAGATACATTTGGACCACAGCAAATGTTGACTTTCTTCTCTCATCTCCACATCCATCTTGATATGCTTTAACACATGACGGACAGTCAGTATGAAAACATTTTTAGACTTACTGCTATGTTTTGCAGTTGTGATTAAACAAATAAAAAATTATTTAGGTTTCTTGGGGAGGGGGGTTGTTTGTTTGTTTTAGGAAAATTAAAGTTGAATTTATTTCTGACTATGGCCTCAATTTTTTAAGGTATTTTTTCCCCCTTTCCCCCTAAATAAGAGGGAGTTGGCACATGTTTTTGTTTTGTGATCTAAATCATTCTTCATACATATATGTATGAACAGCAAGAATTTCAAAAACATTTCACACTGGCCTGACAGTGCTACTATAGATTTCTGGTATTAGAGGGGTTTTTAAAATGCACACATAGGTATTGCTTCTGGCTGCAATGTCAAAATATTTGAGAAAAACCTTTTAATCTAATATTTTGCACTTCCAGAAGTGAACGTATTTTCTTTATAATAACAATGCCATCAGACTAGCGTATTTACCTCAGTTTAGGCTATGAATGGGCTAAATCTATTGACTGCATACCCAGCTGGTATTAGAAGTAAACAAAAGATTTGATTATGTAGCTTCCTGAGTCCTCTGGCATTGCATATCCTCTCTTCCTTTCCATCCCCATACTGAACATCTAATTGTATTTTCCAAAGGCTCCTTACTAGTTCACTTTGCTGGTTCCACTTAACTATTCTGTCATAAATCCATTGGCACCAGGTGAATTTTAATTCTTCTTCTGACAGCTTATCTACTCAGGAGTCATTTCAAAGCCTTTTAACAGAGCCTCTTCCTTTTACAACCTGCCCCTGCCACCAGCCCCTCTAGTAACCTATCCCTGCATCACAACTACCTCAGAGTCTTCCATGCAGTATGAAACAAAGAAACAAACTCAGGTTTCCAGTGATATCAACCTTATTCTCTGTCATTAACAAGTTTTGCATGACCTCTTGGCCTCCATCTGCACTGATGTGGGCCTGGATCTTTGCTACTTATGCTGCTAACACGCTGCTCCCTGCTTGCTCCTCTTGCATTTCCTTTACTGTATTAATGCACTTTTTCTACCTTAAGTTCCTAATCATGTTTTTAAATGGGTTTAGGTTCGACCTTTGTATACCATTTTATTCTGCATCCCATTTTTAATTTTCTCTAAGCTACAGTCTTCTTTTATAAATCACATTGCTAAGCTCTTTACTGAGTTGCATAAATCTTTCCTTAGTCACCTTTTCTCTCATGTGGACTCCTATCCAAACAGCAGCTTCTTGGCTGTGATGGCCACTAGCAGAGCAGTGAAAGTCTCTGTACATAAATCTGGAGAGGTGGGATTTTCTAGGTATACACATGTGGTTTATCATACCTCACTGCGGCACGACTGGACAGACTGGCTTTGCAGGCAGGCTTTGTCCTGAGGAATTACATTATGAAACTACAGAGGTTCAGATGCATTGAGAAGCTTGGTGCCTTACTGTGAAGCAGAGAAGATAAACCTGCTTCCTCTGAAGCTTAGCAAGCAAGAGGAACAGTTCAGATTCACAGAGGCTTAAATTCTATGTTTAGGGGTTAAAAACGGATGAGAATAGGAAACGTGAATCAGCGAACAGCCCAGCTCCAACATGTCTTTTTGTGGGGTATGTTATGTAGGTTTGAACAAGGGGCAAATGCTATTCTGGGGCTGCCATTGTTTTGAGAGGGAAGGCTGGAGCCAAAAAATTCTGCAGAAAGGCCTGTGGAGAGATGGTTAGGAACTGTTTAGGTACACCTTGAGTGTGCTGGCACTACATTCGCCTATGCAATGAAGTTTCTCATTTTATGATAACTTACTGGAGGTTACCTCCTCAGCTTCAACCTGCTGTGCAGGCTTGGAGAGGTTATCTTCTAATATAAGTGATATAGTAAGCAGAATAACAAATCTATATTTTTTATCTTTAATTACCCGACATCTCTCTTATTATCTCCTCCTATATTTTCCCCTGATAGGGACACTTCTGTTTAAAACAAAAGCCAATGCCAGCCTGACAGGAGAGAAGCCAAATGAATTCATAAAGTCTCAGGCATCCTGCTGAATGGATTCCAGTTCTATTCAGCTCCTGCAATCTGTATCACTACCAACATACTTTAAATACCAGCAGGTAGCTTTTCACCACTTTTGACAAGCTTAGTTTGTGAAAACAGCTTGGCTCCTGGTGGACTGAGAAGTTATTCTGATAAATCTAGAACTTCCTCTCACTTCATATATGATGAATTTGGAGCAAACACAAAAGTTGGGTGGGGGGATGTTCCTTTACAGCCTTGGCTAGACTCAGTGTATTGGATATTCTGAGTCTGGGTCATGTTGCCTAGACACATTCAGTCAGCACTTCCTTCTTATTTAATCATTCTTTAATCTTCACAAAACTAAGATTACTAATCTTAATAGTCTTTAATTTTGAGTATTACGGTAGTGTAGTTCAATGAACTGTGAAAAACTGAGACAGCCAAAGCTTTCAATAAACAAAAAGGATTAATTATGATGACAGAGATGTCAAGCCTGAAAAAGAGATAATGGAGATTGAATAGAGGAAGAAATACAGAAAGGGTGAAAAAAAATCTACATCAGTGGAGAATGTGGACTTTCCAGGTTTTTTTTTTCCCCCGTTTTGTTTCAGATTCTTGGCACGAGCCTTGTACTGTGGTTAGTAATTGTGACAGAACTTCCAAAAAATAGTAATCCTGTATCCACCTTCCCGCTGATTCCTTTTTTTTTTTTATTCTTTTTTTTTTTACTTCAATTTGCACACATCTGGGCAATTAAAGTGAGTATGTTATCCCTTGGGCTGTTAGTGCTTCAGCATCAGAGGAGATAATATATCCATGTTTCTTTACTGACTTATCGAAAGACGTATCTATGGGATTGCAGATTTGTGAGATCCTGGGCCAGTGAGGACAAAGGGATGGCAGGGCACTGTGCATTATGGGTCATGATGCTCAGCCGAATAAACCTCTTCACTGCTGAAAGTAAAGAAATACACAAGAACAAAACCCTCAAATAAAAAATGACCCTTCTATTCTCTCACTCCCATCTGTTGCTTCTTTATCTTTCCTTTTCTTTTCTGTACTACTGATGCTGGCAGACACAGCGGGATGGAGAGAAATTAATCTTCACACATTAATATGTTTTCTCAGATTGAAATATGTGACTTGAAAACCAACTTGACTAAAGAAAAAAAAAAAAAACCAAACCCACACACACAGGAGGTTTTCACAGTTGTCTCATATGTCTTTCAAATGTTTACTAATCCACCATTTCTTTCTCCCCATCTTTCTAACAAAAAGCATCTCTGTTAGCAGCTGGGCAGTAATGAAAAGATCTGTGCGAGAAACAAACCTCTCTGATAAGTGGTCCACTGACAGGTATGTTTTCTATGCACAGCGTTATGGTCAGCTTGGTTAATGGAGGGCCTTAGCTGAATCATAGACACTGCATTAATTTCTAAGCAACATTCATCCTAAAAAATGACAGGTTTAATGTTTAGAGTTGTTTAAATTTTAGTCAATTTCTTACTTAAGTGGCTGGTCCATGGTACATGACTGCAGCCATTGTGTTTCTCTAAGTCTTTGGCTTGGATATCTACTTTTCTTTTTGTTACTTGTCATTATTACGGCACCATTATTTGATCTGATATTTTTGTGCTGGCAGTTTTCAGTTTCCTGAGTATGATATATGCAGAAAAGTTAGGATTTGCCATATTATTGATAACAATCATGAAAGAGTTTTTGCAGAATACTTACTTGCTGTGGCTGTGCAGCCTTTTTTTTTAACATTTGCATATTGTGTGTTCTACCCTAATAACTTTTCAACTACTTGGATAATTTCAGTAAAATTTAGCAAAGAGAGAGCATTTTCAAGCATATCAAATTCCTATTAGTTTAATGAATATAGAGGAGCCAGGGCCTATTACTACAGTTATTGAGGAAAAGTGAATTAATTCAAGTTAGATTATAAAAGCCTTGTGACTTAAAAAAAATGTAATACAGATCCATAGGAAATGAAGCTGTTCATGGAGTTACCCATTTTTCTCATCACAGCCGATCTTGTTAGGCACTGCTGTTTCTTGTGCATCTCATGTTTCACACAATAACCCTTCTCTACCAAGTAGGATAAAAAATGCAGTCTTAGGCAAAAAAAGATAAATTTTTTTATCCTCCAGTCTCTATAAGATCCTACCACTGGGCACTATAGTATTGGTAATAAAGCGGTTACATCTGTAAAAAGGGCCAATTTAATCTCCTTTCACGTACAGGCCGTGGGACAACATTTACTCTTAAAAGCTGCTAAAGCCATTAATTAGCTGCAGCCAGGCAACTGGATTCAAACTGAGTATTAGCATGAGTGACATGGTCCTGACAAGCGTGGATAACAGCTGCATACCAAAAGGTCCTGCATGTTCTTCCTTGGCAGTCTGCCTCTCATAGGGGTAGCAGTAGGGGTAGCAAGCTAAGCAGCTTCTTAAGACTGGATGTTCTGAGCAAGCACTTTTTCTGTCACATAGTTGCTTCAATATTTACTCAACTGCTTTCCCTAGCAAATTTACTGTAATAGGTGCATTAAACCAGCAACAATACCACCTTATCTATTTCTTTCTAATTGACTTTTCTAACAGTTTTGAGTTTCCTGCATAGGAAGTTTCTTATTCAGCTGCCTACAAGCTCACATTTTGTTGTTAGTATGCTATTAGTAAGCATATACTGAGGAACAGTTGAAAACTGTTGGATTATGTGTTCAGTATTGCCTTGGATCTTATAGGCATATCTTTCTTTTAGACAGCTTGACAGTAAGCCAGAACTTCCCTGACAGTTGTTAGGGTTTGAATGTCCAGGGGCTGCCTAACTGGTATCTAGCTGTGAGCAAATGCCATCATTAAATACAGTCGGTTTTTGTATAACTCTGCTTATATTTTTACTGCTATGGAAAGTCTGAAAAGTTAGAGAATATTAAAAATCGTGGCAATTTGATAAAAACATGTTCACAAATACTACACTGATAAAAAGTATACTGGGGAAAAATTAAAAATTGGAAGAAAAGAGAGTAGAAATGAAGATGGGGTGAATTTGATCAGGGTTTTGAAGGCAATTGTATAAAGATGTTTGTCAGGAAAACTGCTGCATGATACTGAGTGTTGAATTTGCTGCCTGTTCGGAGAAATTGGTTGCTTGTGCTTTTGCTTAAAGGGCCGGTTGATGCACCTTGATAGATACAGAGGACTTACGCTTCATTTCAGAAGTCCAAAATTGGAAATCAGAGGAGCAACCAAGCTGGGAGAGAAAGCTGCAGATGAACATTATATTATCTCTGCAAAAAAAAATCACATCTCTGAAAAACAGGCTATTTATTGTTGTTGCTTTTAACTAGGATTTTAACATTGAATCAAGTGTAGTTACCTATTTGCAGGGATGTGAATGGGTAGAAACAGAAAGAATAAAAAGTTGAAGAAATTATTTTGTTAGTGGTGTCTTTTATTTACCATCATTGCTTCTGCTCCTACCTATTTTAATTTCCTGTTACACCTGTTTAACTTGCTATGCCATCTACAAAAGGAGACATTAATTTTATGAGCCTACCCAAACAAAATCCATGAGGTGTCTGCATAATGCTGCATGAAGCTCTTGTGACAGATGCAAGAATACAAATGCAGTATATAGCATAAAACCCAATTTTGCTACCCAGTTATTTCCCATTTTTTGTGTACATAAAGCAGAGTCTTTAAGTATATCTGAACTGAAAAACTTGAAAATCAGTAAAAGTCATAAAAAATGTTTATGGTGTAGAACATTGCCTAGACACAACTTCTTAAGCAGATGTACTGAACATCATTAAGACCAGGCTATGATGAGCTGCAAACATTTCAACTTTTCAACATAAAACCATCATGGCTAATGTATGCAAATTACAACAATGCTGACTAACTTTCAGTACCATCAAAGGCTTCAGCTTGTAAATGGAAACATCTGTGAAACTAAATTGACAGAATTGGGTTTTGGTCTTATTTTAGAAAGCAAACTTGTTCCACTGGCGCTAGAAAAAAAAAACCAACAACCCTAAAAAAAAAAAACAGAAAACCAAAAAAATCAGGAATCAGCTGGCCTATAAATATCTGCAGCACTCCTCCATGCAGTGTTCAGATGGCCTCAGACTCCAGTGTTTTGAGTAAGACATCCTGAAATAAGTTTACAAAGGTTCAGACATTTCAATATTTTCCCATTCATTTACGGTCCATGACTTACAGCTCATGCAACTGTCTTTTCTGAACCAGGCTCATTCAGAGTAATGTTTTTCTTAAAAGGGTTTCCTCTCTTTTGTATACCTGCGTCATTTGGATGGACTTATGTCATTGACTGAAGCAGTGTCAAACAGTATAAGGTCAAGCATTTTTAAGAATTTCCAAGGCAAGTTTTGAAATGTATTAAGAAGATATTTTTACGCCCTACAAGTATCTTTGATTTTCACTTCTGGTCTCCGATGATGTGAAAAGCGAAGAGACAGACATTGATGACAGATGCATTTTTAAACTCAGAGTGATTCATGCTGTCTTCTCTATTTTGTGGTTCAGATCAATTCTTGTTTTATCTTGCTGTATATTTTAATCTTGAATAGACTCCCATCTACATTTTGTTGTGCTGTACCTTTTTTTTATTGGCATATTGTTAGTGAATGGGAAAAGGAGGAAAAATCTTCAGCAAAGACTAACATATTTTTGATTCTAGTATCCATTCGACAGAATAATTCCCCCTGATAGTGGCCCTCATAAAAAATATGGTTTATAATCTCATATGTTTTATTTTCTCTATTAGCTGAGCATGTGCTTTGTGCTGATGAGATTTGGGAATCATCATTTCACTCTGTCTCAAAGCAAGAGGCTCTATCCAGTCCATTTTGTGCCTGTTTGCCTGGCAGTGCCATTAGAAACAATCCTGACAAAACACTTTGCTTTGTAAGTCGAGGGGATGATCAGGAATGAGGGCTCCTTCAGAGCACTGCTCCTCCTGGAAACATGGGTTCACCCCCCCGAACATTGCACAATTTGTTAAAACTTTCTTTGTTCTTCTGTCACAGTGGTGGTGTGCAGTGGAAACACAATGCACTGGATGTAATGTTTGCATAGCATCTTTTTTACTGATTCTTAACTTCTTGACAGAGTACTGGTATGGAAAATGATTTTTTGATGTTAGATTTGTCCTAAGAACATTAAGTAGATTCTGTCAGTCTAATGGAGCCCATGGCATTTTGTCAGTGTTTTTCTCTCATACACCTCTCAACAGTCCAGAAATCAGCAGTTTAAACAACTTCTGTCTCAATCATCAGCTGAAGCAGATATCAGTGGAGCTGCCCTACATGAACCTATCCACTTTCCCTTCTTGAAGATATTTTTAGATTCTATCCCCTATGATAACAAGTTCCAGAGTTTATCTGCATGTTGCATTATTTCCTTTTATTGCCTTTCCTTAAATATCATGAAAATTAGTGGGTATCTTCTTTATTTACTGTGAATCATTTATTTTGGTTTCAGCATTAAGAATTCTCAGAACATCTGAAGAGCAGCAGAATATCTAATCCCTTTTTACCCTTTTACTTCTGAAAAGTGAATAAATAATCACTTTTAAATTTATCTTCTCCTAATAAATTCTGAATATTAGATGCTGGAATTTTAATCCAAGTCATATATCTTTGATAATCTTAGCTGTACATGTTAGGAAGAAGAACGGCTATTAATTAGTTTTTACTGATTACACTAGAAATTTAATAATAATAACTCTGACAGCCAAAGAATAAAGAACACATTTAGAATAACACAGTGTTTTGGTTTAATCCCAGCCAGCAACTAGGTATCTTGCAGCTGCCCAGTCACGCTTCATCCCCTTACCCTCCACACTGGGATGGGGAGCATAATTGGAAAAGGTAACCCCCTTGGACTGAGATAAGAAAAATTTAATAACTGAAATAAATAGTAATAATAATAATAATAATTATGATGATGATGGAGATAGGAATAAAACCTCCAGAAAGACAAGTGATGCACAATACAATTGCTCCTCACCCATTGACCGATGCACAGCCAATCCCAGAGCAGCTCACAGCCAACTCCCCCCAGTTTATTCAGCGACCATGACATGCTGTCATATGGAGTACCCCTTTGGTTACTCTTGTGTCAGATGTCCTATCTCTGCTCCCTCCCAGCTTCCTGTGCCCTTTCTCACTAGCAGAGCATGGGAGACTTAACAGTCCTTGATCAGGGTAAATACTACTAAGCAACAGTGTGTTATCACCATCGATATCAGACTGAAGCCAAAACACAGCACTGCACCAGCTACTAGAAAGAAAAGTAACTTTATCCTACCTGAAAGCAGGACACTCAAAAAGTGTGAAACACAGAATCTCATAGGAAAGGTCAACCTACAAAATCCTCTTTCTAAACCCATGGTACTTTATACACCATTTAATGCTTTTCAAAGTGGCATGTGAGAGCCAGACTTGCTGACACCATAGGCATTTCACCTACTGTCTTTGGCAGTGTCAACATTTTTGCCAACTGTTCATTTAAGAACATTTCTAGAAATAAGTGGAAACTGGAATTGGCTAACAGTACTCCATTTTTTTTTTTAGAAGCAAAAAAAAAAAAAAAAAAAAGGTACTAAAAATGAAAAATAATATATCCTAATTCTGGGAAGGGTTGAAGTATATTGCACAAAAGCAAATAATTATTTAGCTGCCAGCTATTTGATTGGAAGATAATAATTCTCCATATGTTAATCACATGCTTTGTTGATGTTAATGCCTGATTTACATTGGTCTTGCATTGCAGAGTGATGACTGACAATTTCTGTCATTTTCTTGATTGGAGTCATCAGTGTAGATTGTTACTATATCAAACTGCTATCACTTTTTGGCTTTTAATGCATTTTTGGTTTATATTAGAAAGGGTACAAGAGTTTCATGGCAGTTTCATTATTTCTGTTTTCATAAGAAAGTGCAAGGATCATTACTAAACTTAAGTTGGACAGATCTGGGTTTATATCTGGCTATGAAATAGATCAGTAACAATCACTTGGTATACTAGACCCAACCTGTACATAGATACTCATTTCTGTGCTGATCTATATTCAATTATTTTTCAAAAAAACATGAATCCTACATGAGAAAACACAAAGCATACTTTTAAATGTGAATGTCTTGGCTCTGTAAATCTCATTGAACCACTAGGACATCCATTAATGTCTGCAAGCAAAAGCAGAAATGAGTAGTGAATGGCCCTACAAGTGATGACTACAGCAAAGGGCTCTGGAATATGCTGCTAAATATCAGCCACATGAGGCTGCCTCTTGAGGTTCAATATTAGCCTCACATTAACCCTTACAAGTCTCTCCTGGTTTGTGCTAGGGCGAACTCTTAGCTTGTTGAATATATAGTAAATAGCTCTGAAAGTCACAAACATTTAAGTCATTGGGTACATTATTAGGTGATGGATACATGCTATCAGATCCTTCACAGAAAATAAATTCAAATAGAATTATCAGAGCAAATAATAACCAAAGATCTGACATTTAAGGTATTGTTGGTATTTCTAGTCTCATTTCATTCCAAATTCATCTTGATTTTGAGTGTAATGTTGGCTTATTTTCCCTAAGAAACAGGTAAACATAGTACACGAAAATGCCCTGACACTGAATGTCATGTTTCTGTCTTCCTTAAACTATTGGTTTCATGGCAAACAGTAAAGTAACTCTCCTAGGCTTGTTCCATTGTTTTGCAATCAAATGATTAAATATTGTACTAAATAATCCTAAACCCAACCTAGAAGGAAGCAGTACATGCAGTCCAAAGCAAGGGCACACACATGTGCATACATACACATACACACTATTTTTATAGAAACCAGTGTTATTTAACAGCATATTGTTTACAGGTTATCTCTTCAGAGTGAGTTAACATTAGACATGCATCAAGTACTATACAGAACAACAATAAAATGAGCAGTCCATAAAGAACAATAAAAGAACCCCTTCATAAATATAAGTTCTTCTGTGAATAAATTCTAACCAAATATCAATTCTATTGTATTTACTCATTAAAATGTATGCAAATGCGTATGCTTATATACACTCAGTCATACAGTTGCCCTGATCACACTAACCTTGGCACACAGTTTTGGGTGCACTATGAAGTATCTTTTGTGCATTTGTGGCCTTTTTCTGCGCATTTTACTAAGCAATGGAATAAAAAGAAATTCAATTAGCAATGAAAGAGTTACTGTGAGGAGCAAACTTAATGCTGCACTGTGACGATTTTGGTGTTATGCTTATCATACTCCTAGGGAGACACTCAATTACTGAATTTCTAGAACATCCAGCAAATACCATGTTGTGAATAAACATTAGCTTCTTTTTTCCAATTCACAAATGTTATGTTGAGCATTGTTGAAAAAGCTTATAATAGAAACATGTTCTACTGATGTTGAAATTACATTTCTCAAACTGACTATATTAAGCTCTTTGCTGGAGAAGAGTTGTACAAATGCAACATGATTAAAGTCATGATAAACAAAAAAGAGAACTTGAGGGGATGTATGCAGTGTTTATGTACAAGCATTAAACAAGATGCACACAACAGAAACAAATATGTTTTTCTTTACAGCACTGTTTCTTGGTTTTGTAGATGCATGAAACCATATACTTATAGCACTTGAGGTACTTGCCTCCTTGGCTCTAGCTTCTTACATTTTCTTTCTCAAACACTTAAGGTAAATAGGGATAAGAAGGCAAATATTGCGGATCCCACTTGTAACAGGAATATTCAGATAGTCTTGAAGTCTAGAGCAGAGAGACTTGAAACTCATTATCAACAATAATCTTAAGACCTCTGTGGAAATTTTTCAGAAGGACAAATGGATTGAAAATGTGACAGAAGACCCTTTAGAGAGTGCAAATGACTAAAATGAGGTTGGTCACTGATTTCATTACTCCCTAGCGTAGGATATGAACATATGAGGTGACTTCTTGAAAACTCCTGAGACTCTTCAGAGAGGAAGGAGAGAAAACAGCTTGCTCAGCTGATTAAGGGCGGACTGGCCCAGCTGCTGCTTTGTGGTAGGTTTTCTGCCCATTTCTAGTTCCTTTGCCCTGTGCAGAATCACTCTAGATGAAGGGCTACAGAGCCCATTGCTGGGCTAGCTCTCCTGCATCTTGGGAAGATGACTTCTCACCTCTCTCCTATTGTCTGAGTTCCCTCTCCTTGGCACCTGCCCTTGGTTAACAACACATGCACTGGATTCCTTGTGTTTCAGCCATATAGTACATGCACATACGTATGCATACATGGGCTCCACACTACCAACTATTTCCTTTCTCTCCTTTCCACTGCTCCTTGTACAGTTACTTACATTTCCATAAATTGAGTAATGCAAATCAGAAACATGCAGTGCTACTTTAAGCTATGGGGACAATAATGAGCAAGGGCATGTCAACCACGACCCAAACCTTCAGAGAGCTGTAGCAAAACAGCTGGCTTGCCTTTCCAATGATGTTTTACATGTTGATTTGCTCAGACACTCCATTGCCCTGAGGACTGTTAGACCCAGAGAGACTTTGAAATAGATTTCTGGTTAAAAACAGGTAGATGAGCTCACTTACACGTTTTTTTCCCAGCTTCAGACTGAATGACTGTGGGGAGCTGGAGGAGGGGGGAGAGGGGATGGAGAAAAGAGATAATTTTAGAGGAAAAGTGGAGGTTGCTACCTTGATTGATTGATAAAATGCCTTTGGCTTCCAGAGACAGGGAAAAACTTGTGGTCTGCACAGATGGTTCAGTTCACAGAATATATTAACAGGTGAGGAAAATCTCATGTGTTTGTGTTGTATATTATACTTTAAAATGTAGGGCAGTCTCATTCACTCTCAAATGTGTGTAGAATCTGGAACTTGATATACAAGCTATTACCATTGTAGGATGAGAAATTTACTAAGCAGACGCAGATCAGTAGCATCGGAGCTGTCTAAAACTATTTCTGTGACATTTTATCTTACAGCACTTTGGGTAGCATAGAGTATAGGCACTGAAAGACATGCAAGAGTATAAACTGAAAGTTATTTTTTAACAAGCTTTGCTGTTTTCTAGTGCATTTTAAGTTGACTTTTCTTGTTTTAGAACTTGCTACTAATTATCGCATTGTGTAAAACCCTGAGCACATTGCCTGGATATCAATGACCACATAATCTTCACTTGTTTTGACTCTCTTTGGTTGAGCCGTCTAGTTCGTGACTGACAGTGACCACTTTGAAATTGATGCAAATGGGGTGAAAAATATACCATTTACACTCTGAGAATGTTCTGTCCTTGCAGATCAAATATGTCCATTACAAGGGACATTTGACTTCTATAGTGAAAGCCAGTGAAGTGTAACTCATTGATATCATAGGTAGGCTATGAACAGGCAATAACCACAGCCCTTTTTGCCCTCTGGGGTTATAAAATACATTAATTGTAAAGCAGAAGATGATAGAAAACCGAATTAGGTCAAATATATGCATACATTATAGAAATCCTGAACTTAAGGATTCTCCTTAGTACATGTCACACATGAATGAAGAACTCCTTTCCACTGTAAATTAGTACGTTTTGAGTTGGACATTAAGTGTAAAAACCAGGACTACAGGACCTAGAAATTTATTGTCTTCCCAGTCAAACTCCAAGCTCACAAGCCTGGGTCTAAATTAAAATATTCAAATATTCTCTATGGAAATTTTGCAAAGATTTTATTCTCAGGTCCTTCTGTTGTTCGTGGTGGATAAACAAGATGTCAAGAAGCTTCTGGTTTTCTTCAGGATTTCTAGGATAATATATAGGGTTGCTTTGGGGTTTGATAACTGCTTTAAGTGTTTTGTCCTCCCTAGACCTTAGATTGTGAAAATACTGCAAATTTGATATTGCTATTTATTGGTAGTAGGCAACAGACAACATAGAACAAGTGTCATTAAGGTGTGCTGGAGTGCAGCTGAGGGCATGCACTCTGCTGCCTGTAGAAATTAATGAACCCTCATGTAAGAGAGATCAGCTTTTACAGCTTACTGTGGCCATGACTAACAATTATCAGCTGACTTCAGCCTTGATAAACTCCTGGATCCTGCCCATTAACATTAGTAGCCTTTCACAGATCTGACATTGCACTTCTCTTGCCCACAGAGTGCTGAACAGCAGTGTGGCTGGAAACAATCTTCTGAATACTTTCTGTGGATCATGTCCTCTACCATTGCCCTTTTACAACTCTGAAAGGTAGCTATAAATAAATACTTAGAACATGGGTAAATCTGAAGGATACTGATGGATATATAGGCTAGAGATTGATGATAACCAATGAATTAATGCATTGACAATTTCTGAATCTGACTGTAATGCAGTAAATCATAAAGCTCACGGAAAAAAAAAAAAAAAACCAAAACATGGTAAATATGACCTAAGCATGAATTAATGATTTCTGATTCTCTTCTCCGTATGAATTTACAGATCCTTACCCTGCTAGGTTGCAGGCCATAACTACATCACAACTGTCTAAACTACTTTAAGGAACTGATACCTGCCTTAAACTCCTTCATACTCATTTCAGCTTTCTGGCACTGTGCTTGCAAAAGCATTCTTATAGTAATAAGAACTGATCTGGCTACATAAAAAATGTAATGACTTTTTCAGCCACAAATGCCCCTCTATCTGCTTTACAGCACTACTCTTAAATACAGAACACATGGATGGAAATGAGTGACCAAGGGCTTTTGCTACTAAAGTGAATTCATTTTCTGCTACCAAGTCAAATATCTGCCACTGCCACACACCCTTGCAGAGTCTTCTCAGATCATGGTATGGCGCAGAACACCATGAAAAGAGTTAAATGTGAAGCAGACTACTTAGTCTAGTGAGGAAGGCCTGGCACAGATGCAAGTTGAGGTCCAAAACCCCTGACACCAAAGAGAACCTTGTAACAGATTTCATTGGTTTTGGTCCCAGCCCAGAAGTCAGATGACTGTTTTATAGAAAAAGACTGCTGAGGATGATAGAGGAGGCCTGCCCAGAGGAAGGTAGTCATACCAGAAACACTACAAATCAGCGCTAAAACATGTCCAAGAAAGAGCTTTTAGGAAAGAACACTTCTGCTACAAATAGGACTGGCTGTGCTTGCTTGCTTCCTGTGAACACAGATGACAGAAGAGTGATGTATTACTGGGTTTGTTGTGTGAATCTCAAACAATGAGTGCAAGAGACTAGGTCTTTTTTCCATAGGAATTGTTCTAATGACAATACTTCATGACATGGGTGGATAGTATAGGAGTCAGGAACATCGCATCCTTTTTAAACAATTCAGACATAAGAAAACTGATTTATTTCCTGGCACTGTTTTGGAAACATAAATGCAGGAGTCATTTTTCTGACATACTGCCAAGCTAACTATGGGCTTAGGAAAGTTTTTTAAGAAGTAAGGATGTCTTTCCCATGCTCTTCATTATATAACTTGCCTTTAGATAAGTACCACTGAACATCACACAGCAAGAAAACCAATTATAAGTTAAGGAGAAAAGCAAGACTTTTATGGAGAGAGTTTAAGAGAAAAACTGATTTATTGCCTCAGAGTGAATAAAGAAAAAGGGAGTTCTAGAAAAATAGGTAGAAAAAAAACCCAACCACAAATTAAAAAGTGACTTGTGACCTCAGACTCAGGGATAGGAACAGAAAGAGACTGGAATAAAGATCTGATTGGATAGGCTATACTGACTGGTGCTTTAATTTTAACTATGACAAAAAAAAAACCTTAGTTCTTATCAGAAATAAGAAAAGATCTATTATTCTATACATGCTATGTCTCCTAAAGCTAGCAAGTTGCAGAAGGTAAGCTAAATCAACAGTTTCTGTATTTCGCAAGTACTACAATGGGTAAGCTACTGTATATTTTCATCCCTTTGATTGCAAGACTGTATCTGAGTGGCAATGCCCTTTCTTCTAATGCTAACACATTATAAGAGACTATCCTTAGCTTTGATTGAATGTTGGAAAGTGTTTGTACTGAGAGCTCTTTAAGTGAATGAAAAAAGTTGTAAAGCACTGAATATCATGTTCTCCTTTGGAGCTTTTTTATTTGAAGCTCTCATGGACATCAAAGATGTTGATGAATCAGTTCTTCAGGCACTTTTTCTTTCCACAGGATGTCATTTATGTAGAAAGTAGGAATATGCACAAGAGATATATTTTCTTTTTCAGATGGCTCATTTATTTAGCATGGTCACTGAGACATGGTGTCCTCAGGGTTTTGTTCAAAAAAGGGAAATGAGTCTTTTTTAAGACTTAAATGAATAGGATTGCTTACGGTTTCATAATCAGTCAACAGTACACACCTCCAGAAGGGTTTATGTTGCGTCAGTTGTTTGGAAATGTATTTCCAAGAATTTTGAAACTTCATCATGGTCAGGGAATATCAGTACTGGGCACTAACTTGTGCAGCTTTACCCTGACAACTCTTTATGGACAGGTTCTCTGGAGAACCTGTGAATATTCTCACTACACATCCTCTCTTTTAAGAGAGACATAAGTCGCATTTGATGGTTTCTATGGTCTCTACCTCAGAGCAGTGAGCCCTCAGCACCGGGGAGCTCCAAGTATGTTATTCCTTCATGTTAACCTTCACAGTAAGTTAAATATTGACTTCTGGACTAAAATCTTTTAGACAATGCCAGGAGAGGGACTGATGTTATAATTGACCATGTTTCTGAAAGTTCTACATTTTCTTTGCTCTTGCTATTCGAATACTAGCAGTACTTCTCTCCATAAGTCTTATCTGTGTCAAAAGTAGATAAAAAGAAAAAATAAGACTGATTTTTCTTTTTTATTTTTTTAAAGGAAAGATGGAAGGAAGGAGCATTTTTCCAAGAAGTTCTATAACTTATGTTTACTTATCAGCTTCCTTATTCAATAAAGCACTGGGCATCTGGGACCAAGCGAAAGAGGAGAAAAAGTAATTATAGGATAAGAACTGCAAACGGGTGCAACATAACACGATGAGAAGTAGTCTTAGTGCAATATAATGGTTTGAAAGAAGTTATGCTGCAAGCAACTTACAGACAGGTATCTCTCTCTCTCCTGTAAGTTTTCATATGCTGCCTCACCCAGCATTACTCTGCTATAGGCTTCAACTCAGAGCTGCTTTAATAATCACAACAGGGAGGGACAATAAAGAGGAAACCTATGTATTTGATCCCTTCACGTTTAGCTGCAATGAATACTTTGTTTACAGTGTGCATTTTCATGCTATAAAAGGGAAAAAAAACCTAGAAATATATAAGGGGGAAAATAATAAGAATAGCTCTGAGAGGTTTTTCTCTAGTAAAACTGAGGGGACACCAGTGGCGAATCTTGAAAACAAAAAGAGCTGAACATGGCCACAGTACAGTAAAGCAAATTAGTTTATGTATAGCACTTAAAAAATATTGAAGACTGCAAATCCTACATAGCCAGAATGCAATCTCATCCTGAATCAAACCACGACAGCATTGTAGCAGATAACTAACTCTAGTCAGTCACAAACACAGCACGGACTTCCTGGGAGATGAGATTCCTTCTTCTGTTGCCAAGATAACTCAATAGGTGCTAACAGTGTAAGTTTATCTGGCAGCCCTGCTTTATACCACACTGTGGATATTAATAGGGGCCTTCAGGCATTCATAAAACATTTAAGATTTTTAATTTTTTGCTGTTCTTTAAAGTGGGCATAATATACTCATAGGTATAAAATGAACACTGCTATCTATAGAAAATTAATAGTACTGTAAAAGAAAGAAAATTATGGTAATAAAAATATGTGTATAGATCAAGTGACAGATGGAATCTGGACAAGTCTCCCAGAAAGACAAGAAAATACTTTGTCTTTATGCTTTTTCTTTGTGTGGATTCTCAGCTGTTGGGACACTTTGCTACACAACATGAGGAGTGTCCTAACACTTTTGTTTCCTCACCAACCAATATCCTGGAATTATTCAGTCACTGAACAAAGGATAGAAGTTCAATGCTGACAGTGATTATGGACACTTGCAATAAATCAGTCAGCAGCTTGTGTTTATCCAGCACAGTAAGCAGCCCAGTCTCATTAATGCTTTTAAGATTTCAAGTGCCAAATCTTGTTTACCAAACTCAAAATAAGCAATGAATTAAAGAAAAGCAGAGGTAAATTGTGCTGTGGAGGGAATGCATACGTCCTACAGGGACTGATAATACCAATGCACTAGAGAAACTTCTTAGAGCAGACAGAATGAAAGCTGAAACACATTGTACATGGTCTTAACATAAAATCAAATACAACACATCTTTGACTTTTGGATGTCAAATTAAAGCAAGGTCTACAAATGCATTAGAGATACATTTTTCATCTATACTTCTTTAAAACAAGCTTGCAGCTTGCGAAAGTTAGAAACATCTGAAGAACAGCTTTGTCCACACCTCTTTCTTATTGTTACAGAAGAGTATATGTTTTCAGTAGCTAGGTAACCAGAAACACTTCCCTTTAGCAAGTTAGCTTTGAACACTTCCTCTTTTAAGTAGAAGTAAGAAAGAAGAAATTAGGTTAATGGTCATGCCAAAGAGACCTGCACAACTTTTTCTCTTAACTAGTGAACATGACCCTGCAATAAAGACACACTGTGTGATTGCTCCTGAAGCCACTGAAACTTTCTTTGTTCTATTGTTAGACCACTTTGGAGGTCTGTTTAGGAAAGTCATTTGCTGAGATTTTCAAAAGCAAAGAGTGGTATGAGCTGCTTGTTTAGTCGTTGAAGTGTACAAGAAAAGGCAACCAGATCCTCAATTTGACCTTGAAAAATGAAATGCTTTGAAGTACAGGATTTGCTTCACATCAGCAAAGTAAAAACTGTGGATGCTAGGCTTTAATTTGGTATTGTCTGGAGTTCTTTTATCTTGCCAGATTTCCAGAAGACATTTATTTTCCAGCCTCTGGGGAAAAGTAACTGATTCACTATTCCAAACACCTTCAAAGGCAACAAAATATAATATTGTGTTTCTGCTACTGACATTAACAGATGAAATATCAATGATTGTCTTTAATAAAGACAGAGAAGGGCTTTTTTCAGCCATCAGTGAGAACAAGAACATCTCCATCGTATTTGTCCTTGGATTTCAGAAGGGTTTTCAGAGATCGAGGTATAAGTAATTCCAGAAAGCTCCAAAATTTGTACTAGAAACGCTGTTCATAGCAAGAATATAAAGCGTTAGGGTGAGATTTTAATGGGGTACATTTAAATTTGTTATTCTTGTTTTACGCCTTATAGTTGTATGTTAATAAAGACATAAAATTGTGTTGAAAGGACATCTCTGCATATCAGTATTTTTGTATTTTACCTTCATAAGCTGCAAACATAGTGAGTGTTCTCTTGTTAGTTCTAAGTAGTAATTTACCACCTTTAAAGACACCAGTAAATATAAACACTATCAATAATATTAAACACTAACAGAAAAATTGCTTTGGCTATCAGTCACTGGAAACACATTACTTCAAATATGCAACCATTTTAAACGAAAATGCTCACATGTAAATAAGTCCATCCCAAAAAAGAAAGCAACACTCAAATCCCATAGAAAGTGGATGTCAATTTCACAGGCTACTTTTAATGGTGCATATTTCTTTTCAGAGGAAACTCTCTGGTATTTTTAGTCTCTGTAAGCGGCTGAAGTGTTTTCTGCCCAAATGCTTGGCAGACATTCTTGGGGAAGCTTTTATTAGAGATATACAAACCTCATCTCCCCAGAAAAGGTTTCCAAATCAATGTTCCCAAGTGATCTGTTCAGAGCCCACAAGTGCCAGAATACTGATTTTCTGCTCAGGACTGGAGAAGAGGTGAAGCAGAATAATGTAGAAGAGGGTTGATGAGATGGAGCAAGGAGCACAGCTGGGCACATGTAGGGGAGCAGAAGGTCTGCAGACAGCAAAGATTTTTGGAGGTATGTGTTTGAGATGGGTAAAGATGTCAGTTCTCAAGTAGGAGGGGGAGTGGTTACTGCTTCTGCATAACCACATGGCCTGGCACAGCTTAATATGCAGGGACATCATTCTGGTGTCAGCCAAACTGCTGCCACACCACCTGCAATTCAACTATTGCTGGTTGTAAGAGCTGCAGTGTGACATCTTAAGAAGCAATGAGAGTGAAAGTGAATCTAAATCACACCCCACATGGTTTGTTTGGACTATAGGACTTCATAAGACTATGGAATCTATCTATATAGAAAATGGTAACAGCTACCATCATTCTTGTCCCAATCATCTCAGAAACACAGTTCTGCTACATCTCACCTGTTGTCACTGAAATATGACACCACTGTTATCCTGCTTCTGTCCTCTTCCAAATCACAATATGCTCAAATCCGTTTTGATCTGATACTTGAGTTTATCAACAGGAAATACTGAAAACCTGTTGTGCTCTTCCACACTGAGCTTCTGGATCCTCACAGTCTTCTTTTAAAAGACTTTCATTGCTTTAAAATAATTTCAGTTCAGTTCAGTTTTTAAAATAATTTCAGTTCATAAATCTTTTGTTGACAGAAGAGTTAAGAGTAATTCTTATTATATCCTATTATAGTAATTCCTATTATAGTTGCACATTTTCACATGGTTTGGCTACTCAAGATGCGGATCCGTGCCCTACTTCCTTCTCTTATAATATGTCCTACAAAAAATACTCTTAATTTTGCTGATTATTTTCTTTGGCCTGTGGAGCAAGCCGTGGATAAAATTCTGTCTTGGACCAAGAAATTTGCAATGGGCATATGATCTGAATGAAACACTTTCTTTCAAACTGAATATAAAACTAAATGTCTACCTTGACCCTTTGACATGTGGGTCAAACCGGTGGTATCCTCATGTATATATGGAACGATACAGCCGCCAAAATATTATGCTTTTGCAATCCATTTTCCTAGCATTACTTGAGTCACAAAAAACAAATAACAAACAGCAACAAATAAAGCACACTCTTTTTTTCTGCAATCTTGACCATGGTTAAAGTGTTGGGGTGGTCCACTGCAAATAAGCAAACAACAAAACTGCATAAAAGAAAGCCCAACCATTTGAGGAAAGATGAGTCAAATTAGAGTGAGGTCTAAAAGGAAGCTTCTTAACAGCTATGCATAGCATCTCTCACAGCTGCTGTGAGATAATACACTGTGACAGTAAATGGCTTAACCTCTGGTTGATCTTGTATTCCACAGCCACTGCTCTAATTCTTGGACAAATGAACATGTTGTAATCTGAATTACTGTTTTTAATTTAAAAATTAAACAGTAATTAAAAAAAAGGTTCACACTTATAAATTTACCACTGGAAGCAGATAAAAAAATGCATGCAGGAAAGCCATGGATAATATCTTTCATTTTAGGAATGACATATTTTTAATTGCCTTTCACTTGAACTAAACTGGGGTGCTGAAGAAGGCTGGAATGGTCCATTAAAATACTCCATTTTTAGTAGTCCCTTCTTTCTGCTTAGTACTGTGTTTTATAATTCATTTTTCCTTATACCCCAGAGTTTTTCTAGCAGAGCTTTCCAAGGTTGGAAGATTAATACATTACTAGATTAATATATCATTTTGATGTAATTTCTTGTACATACATGCTCACAAGCACTAGCAAGCAGCAAAACCAAACTAAACTAAGTTCTTTAGACCCTCCCCAGAGACTGAAAGTTAAGCTGTAAGCTGAATTTCTAATGATCCTATTGCTACAACATGCAGAAGTTCCAGTTTCATACTCATCCGTGCTCATATTCTCAGCTAACAGCATAAGGGTGGGGGAAGGAAGCAAAGATGTCAACTTTTAAGAGCCTGGGACTAGCAGCAGAAAGTTGTTATCCATGTAGTGGATGGCAAGAAGTAATTTAAATGGCAATTAATCTAATAAGCCAGCAATCTCAGCATTTGTAAGTCAAGCCTATGGGCCTCAAAACACAGATTTTCCCCTCTGCTGAAATCAAGGACAGGATGCTGCTATCCTTCTGTAATAACCCCATCTCTGTCGCATCCCCACCCTAGGAGCCTTTCCAGACAGGCACTCCTTTCCCGTCCCTTTATGAGAAATGCACAGGGATGGGAAGGAGGTAGGGAGCAGTCCAACCCTTGGACTGCTTGACTCACTCATACCTGTCACATTACATTAAAAAGACTTTTGATATTTAGTTGGGCTAGATAGCAAAACTTTGCTGGGGATGAGAAAAACAAAGGAAAAAGGGGAAAAAAAGTACAGAAAACAAGGAAAATTTAAAAAAAAATTGGGGGGGGAGAGAAAAACGTGTTGCAGTGAACACTTCCATTTCTCTATAAAGCCAGATCTGCTGCAAGTTAGGAGGTGTTGCACAGCTCCATAGCTGATTAACAGCACAGCTATTGTTTTTATTCAATTGTACATAGAAGGGAAAAAGCAAAATGAAAGTTTGCCTAGTACTTTACTACTTTGTTTCCACTCCAGCTGTCTTCCAATAAGCATCGTCCTTGTAACTGGAGAAACAAGACATCTTACACTCACTGTTAGGCTATTAACTGTCAGCTATATAATACACAGATTATTTCTATATTTTATATATTGCATATTTGTAACTATAATCTATCATCAGTTTCTAACTGAAAAGTCTGTTTTTTCTGATACAATTTTTTCCACTGTGTTATCACTAATGCCTTCATTTGTGCCTATTGTTTTGTACCGTATTAGGAAAACTATACTGAATCCTGAAAGCATTCAGTATGTTATCACTTTGGTTGTGATTCTATAGATCCTATACGGCATTGGAACCCCAGTGATGAATGTAAGCCATTAAACCCAGGAGGGCCATGGGGTGCATCTCTCCTGCAACATGCTTGTGCCTCCTGAGAGGGTGAACACCACAGACACAGAGAACTCAGCCAAGATCAGTACACTGAGCACTGTATAAATATAAACATATCAGCCACTGCTGGCTGAAAATTAGTATAATCAACTACAGGGTGTATTTCTGCGCATCTAATATATGAAGCTAATCACACTGAGCTATAGTTGCCTTATGCTTATGTCAACATGATATGGTGAATGAAGTTACATAGTACGTCAACGCTGGCTTAAGGTACTCAGAAGATATTATTTCCTTGGGAATCAATGAGAAGTAGAAGCATTGAGTCCAGCAATATGCATTTAACAGAAACTAAAAAATAAAAATCATTCTTTTGTGCTTTGAGCTAGAGACTGCTGCAGATTTCACAAATGTCAGCTATATATTAAACTGCTGCTGTAGTTCATGTACCATTAGTGTGTTTTATAGGTCCTATTTATATCTTTGATAACTGGAAAAAATGAATCCCTTAGTTACAGTCAGATATGTTAACTGGAATGCACTGTTGAAGCACATTGTTCCCCTAGACATCTTTTCAAAGCAGCAATATAATAAAGTATTGACTGTATATGAATTGAGGGAAAGAATAAAGGCCTGTTGTCACCAAATCACTGAACTTTGCTGATTCAAGTTTTGATCAATAATGTATTAATTTAGATCCCTGAGCAGAAACCTTTTACCTTTTTCTCCCTCCCACACTTTCTGTCTTTCTTTTTTTGGTCTCTTATCGCTCAGCATTTCAAAGGGACCCCATCATGGTCCTATGCAATGAAATGGAGGCACTGAAATTGTGAAAGGTTACAAAATTGTAACTTTTATATAAAATGCATTATTGTGCTGCTGTGAAAAGTCTTTTTAGTTATTGCAATTTAACAGAGAATTGTGAGTGAACTTCGGAGCACTCACCCTCTTATTATGAAACTAACAGCAAACACTATCTTTTCATCTGTTGCGGTCTGCCTCAGCTGACATCTTTCATGTCTCAGGCAAGTCATAAGATTCTCAGCTCTAGGCACCCTCTTAGAAATGCTCAGCTACATATTTTTGGATTATCAGATTCTAGGAAATTAACTTCTATTTGATGGCAGCAAATAAAATGGAATGGATTTTATTAGATACAAAGTTATATGTAATTATATGCTCAGTTATTATGGATATTAACATGAGTAACATCTAAAAGTATTGTTTTTCAAATGTTTCAATGGAACTAGAGATATCTTAGAGCTGATATACTTCACTGTGATTTAAGAAATCCTGTACCATGTATGTTATAAACTCCATGTGTGACTATGCACAAGTAATTTTGGTTGCCAATTAAGAAAGCCCTGGAGAGCATGCTTAATCTGAAAAATATGTCATTGTTTATTCAAAAGGAGTAACATGTGCTTAATCCTGAACTATAACCTTTATATTTTCTGACCAGGAAGAGGAATCTTCCTATGCCTACAGTTAAGTATATCACTTTAGTTCAGGAGTGCATAATATCAATCAGGTCTCTTGCTTTTCATTCCACTGGAAATGAGCAACTCTGAGTAATTCCCTGATCTGCCTTTCCACTTTGGACTATAATCTACCTAAAGTTTATAATGTATTATTTAATGGAAATGTCATCAAATGTGAGGCGGCCTGGTGCCACTGTAATATAAGTAATAAACAGCAACAGCTTGTAATATAATCTAATGGCTTTTTTCTTCTACAAATAACCTTGTCAGTGGCAATGTCTTACATCAAGGTTCAAAAAGAGAGGAAAAAAATACATCTAAGTTCATATATTTTTGCAATTAGTCTCATGATGATCTGCAAACATGGCCTAATTTATGTAATTACTTGATCAAGTTAAATAAATCTCTCTAAAAACTGTGATCTGCAATTACTGAAGAGAAAACTGCAGTACATTTGCTATGCATACTTTAGGTTGCCATGAAAGACATTTCTTTAATGCATTTTAGTCCAAATCTCTTAATTATTTTGCAGAGAATTAATAACTGTTATAAAATCAAAGAAGTGGAAAATATCCTTTCGCAAAAAATGCCCCATAGCATATGTGCATTTTTAATTAATAAATTCTTGTAAATATAGATACAGGTGCAGTTCACTTTGAATCTAATGGATCTGCTCTCAGTCAGACTAGGAATGTATTTATGTACAAAAATTCATATGTGAAATTATCCTGATTTAGTAGTTCTTTTCTCTTTATCCTATTTATCTAAAACAGCTTTTAATATTTAAGTGCAACAACGAATCATTGAGAGGGCTTGAAGTATTTTGGTGCTCTGGTTTTGGTCAGAAATACATTTTCTAAATAGATTTCATGAAGTATTATTCCAACCACATGCTGGATTTTTCAGTGAACATGGTACTCTATTCTGTCTGTGTTTATGAAGAGGTGAAAGCAATTAGTACAATTTAAATCCAAAGCCAGACTCTTAGGCAAGGCATACCTTGCCATGTTCCAGTGCTGCTGAAATTCAGAGATAAGAAGCTGTGCTCAAGTATATTTGGTGAAACTGCAGATGGGACAAAACTTGTATACTGACATGACTTTGGAGGAGTGATTTCATATATACAAACCCTCCATTAAAGAAATGACATTGTTATTTGATTTGAACATAAAATATTAAAATTGAAGGATCTGAAAGGGAAGATGGATCTAATCATAACAGTAAAATTATCTGCCCTGCCTTAAACTGCTCTTAAAGACAGCATGGGAGGCAGCCAGAGATCCCTCAAGGAAACAGCTATTCTGACACTCAGTGTCCATGCACAGTTAGTCATCCTGGGCTCTTTTTACACCTCATAGCATTTCTGCAGTGATTCACATGACCTGATTTATACATCTCCATTAAGGTCATATTCTGATATAGAAACAGACCTAATAGAGAAGGTCTATTTCTCTCCACTTTGGATAAAGTTTGGATAGTTCTTTCAATATAAGCTTTGAGAATGTTGTACCTGGTCAGATGAACTGAATTTTTCCCTGTGGAAGAGTGATTATCATTTTTCCTATATCACAAGATAAAATCAATCACAAGAAGGATAGAGCATATCATTATCACCTTAGAGCACGATTTACAGATATCTGTGTAGGTATTTTAGAAATGTTTTAAAATGCTTTTACTAACTTATGACAGGGTCAAAATTCCTGTGCTTACAATCAAAGCTTCACACTGATATTAATTCACTCCTGTTTTCCTCTGCTTTGCATTTTATTCCCTACTGAATGTAATGTTAGCCAGGTGACTTTTGTATTACCCTGATGAAAGGCTACAGGTAGGAAGTGTGCTTGCTGGGAGGGCTCCTGTGAACACAGGCATCTGCTAGACCGGGTTGGGCTTCTGTTTCACTTGCTTTGGGAGGGAAAAACTGCTCTATGTCATCAGCTACAGGACTACCTGATATGGCCAGGTTTTATGGAGGCTGTGCACAGGTTATTCTGCCCTTTCTGCACTCCTTCAGCTGTGCTTTGGATATCAACATATGAGCACATCAAAATCCAGTCCTTGCTATTTACAAGGTAATTTGAGAGCCTAGTATGGAAAGCACAGGAGAGAAGCAGAACGTTATGGCAAAAAGCTTGCTATTGGTAAAATTTCAAGTGGATGCAAGTACCCATGGCAGGGGGGTTAGAACTAGATGAACTTAATGTCCTTTCCAACCCTAACTATTCTATGATTCTACGTAGGAGAAAGGTGAAAAGATTTTGTTTCATCTGTGTGATTTAGTAAATAAGACTCGGTTTGTAAAACTTCATCGTTTGTCTGATAAGAGGTATTGCTGGGCAAAAAGATCACTCAAGAAGCTCAGCTGTCACACTAGTGCCTGTGTAAGGATTTGTATTTAGGCTATTGCTATTGCTGCTATGAAATACAGATTACTAGAAAAAAAATGGATCAATTAAAAAACACAGACTGAACATAAAAGCAAGAGATAAGAGAAATTCAGAACATGAGAAAAGCACTAAAAAATAAGTTGTATTTTCTTCTTTTCAGCTCATGTTAAATCTACATCTTCTCAAAGTGGAAAGAGAAGGAACAGCCATTACAAAATATAATTAAAGCAGTGATTTTATGTGAGGTCAGCCAGCAGAAAGACGAAAGTCATCAGAAAAAAATACACCCCAAAAGCTAACACATCACTGGCTCAACACCCCAACAAAATGGTCATTTGTTAAATTAATTTTAAACCTCTTCTCACAAAACCCCTACTTGTCAGTGAGAAAAGCATATATAAGACTTTCAGTAGAGGGAAAGTGAGAGAAATGCTTCTTGCTTGTTTTGCTCTATAGCATACAATGCAAAAAGGAAGGTAACTTACAAACACAAATGTCTTCCTCTCTAAAACCACCTGTAATACCTTGAATTTGGTTTTCTCAAGCTTCTGGTAAGTAGTGGAGAATTAATTGAGAAGAGCACCTCCCCTATGAACATAGGATGAGAGAGTTGGGGCTGTTCAGCCTGGAGAAGAGAAGGCTACGTGGAGACCTCATAGCAGCCTTCCAGTAT
>JASSUY010012416.1:0-16488 GCA_032466535.1 Forpus xanthops | reverse complement strand
CCCCCTTCAGATACTGGAAGGCTGCTATGAGGTCTCCATGCAGCCTTCTCTTCTCCAGGCTGAACAGCCCCAACTCTGACCACTGTTGAATAGTATTCTTTTTGATCTTCTCAGTTTAGTTCTTACTATGCTCTCTACACAGCTTAGGATGGGAGCAGAATTTCTTATTTTAGCTATTATGAAATAGAGAAGAATTTCCTCCTCTTTATAAGGCAACTAGCTCAGCATATACATTACTCATAAGGAAAACTTCATTTAACAGAGACTGCCTCCTGGGAAAAGTAATTGATTTGACCCAGTAAGGGTAGAGACATGAGGTTCAGAGGGCAGAGACACAATATAGGCTAATTTTGGCACTACCTGTCTCCTATTAATTTCCCAGCATGCTACTTCCAGAAGAGAACAAGGTGGATAAGAGGATATATGGTGTTAAATTATTTAAGCAAGTTTTTCAATGGGATTTGTCAGTCTTATAAGGGCAGCAAGTCTCTTTTGCATTAAGTAGCAGAAACAAAATAAATTTAAAAAAGGCACTTTCACCTGCTGTGATGCTGACATTTGCTTTAACTCCAGTAATTTAATACTGATAATTTTCTCTTAAGAAGTTCAAAATATCATTCTAAACTGATAAAAAGCTACTATTTTAACAAAAGTTTTTGACAAAAGAAGATTTAAAGTGTTGGCACATGAGAAATATATTACATTATTAATAACAATGATTTGAAAACAACAGTATTACACTACATGTATAATACAGATATCTAGTGAAACAAAGCCAATGGATGTAACTTCCAAAAAGAAAGATGCACAAGACTGTCCTGGGTTCAGTGGCAGCAGTTATTTCTCTTCGTAGTAGTAGCTTGTGCAATGCTGTGTTTTTGACTTTTGGCTTGGGAACAGCATTGATAACACCAGTGTTTATAATTCCGGTTTAGAATGTTTTGGTCTGACCAAGGGCTTTCTGAGTCTCATGCTCTGCCAGGGATGAGGGAAGCCAGGAGGAAGCCAGGAGGCAGCAAAGACAGGGTAGCTGACCCAAACTGACCGAAGAGGTATTCCATACCACAGCACATCATGCCCAGGATGTAAAATGGAGGTCAGGGACACAGAAAGGTGTGCACTGCATGATCAGCCTTAGTAACAGGTGGTGAGCAGTTGTATCCTCTTTCCTTGTATTTCTCTTGTATTATTATTGGTGGTAGCAGTAGTGATTTGTGTTATACCTTAGTTACTAAACTGTTCTTATCTCGACCTGTGGGAGTTGCATTCTTTTGATTATCCTCCACATCCCGTGGGACTGGAGGAAGAAAGAGAGGGGAGTGAGTGAGCAAAACTGCACAAGGGCATTAAACCATGATATCCAGGAAGAGCAATGAAAATTAAGTACATTCTGTGTTACATAAACTGGAGGATTCTTCAAATGCAGATACAGATATTGCAAACATTTTATCAAATGAACCCTGTTACCCACTAAAGCGTAACTCTTGATGGTGCTAGTCTCCAGCTACCAAGAAGGAGAAAAATGACTGCTACTGTTGAACCCGTGACATTGGATTATTAAAAAGGTGACTTTTCTTCCATATTTACTTTCTCAATTAAACAAAAAAAAAAAAAAAAGAAAGGAGAAATAGGTGTTAAACCCACATACTGTGCCAGATAAGTCTACAGCTAACTGAGGGATGTTGAACCAGGCACATATCCAGTCAAACCAGTGAGACAAGGCTGACAGAAATCTGGAAGGCACCACTTCCTTCTCTGAAAAGTGTTTCAATATATTTCAAACAAAAAATGGGAGCCAAAAAAAAAAGCAGTACTTGTATAGTATTTATTTGCAATTCTGCAGAAGAACCACTTTCCAAAGGAGAAACTTATGCTGTGCTTGATCAAAAGCATGCAACACCCCAGCAAACTTTCACAACCCTCCCTATCCCTTCACCCTCTCAATTAGATATCTGTGGTAATATAGTATGTAAAAATAGTCAAAGAGGTAAAAACAGTGTTTGGAAACACAATCCAGAGCAACACAGTTCTCACAAAGATAGCTGAAGGGTTCTCAATAACCAACAGATCTGCCAAAGCAGCTTCCCATTTGTGCCTGCAAAAAATCACATCTCCCAGCACATCAAGTCAGTTGATTATACCAAATTGGCTATCCCACTGCACTTTGAAATCTGGATTTCCATTAACAGTAATGACACTTACCTTGTTGCCTGGTTTCTCCCATTCATTCCCACATCTTTTGTGCTGTGGGACCCTCTTTTTCTCCGTAGAACTCCATCTGCCCTTTCACAGAGGTTTTGATTTGCCATCTGTTAGGTTATTACATTTAAGGAGGCTGTACACGTTGCTCTTCATTTAAAAGACTCTTAGCAGAGACACTGCAGCTAGCAATGCAGGCATTTCTAAGGCATGCCGGGGGATTTTCTAACCTTTGCTTTCTCGCCCAGATTCCATTTTGCAGCTCCAGGATTACAGTCATCCAGCATTTCACATCTATTGGCAAACACCTGCTATATTTAGAGCATCTTTAGAGTAATCAAGAGGACTCTCTGGATGAGGCACTCTATAGACAGATAGGAACAGCCTCACGCTCTCAGGCCCTTGTTCTCATGGGGGACTACAGCCATCCTGATATCAGTTGAAGGGACGGCCTGGCACAAGAAATCCAGGAGGTTCCTCGACTGTGTGGAAGACAACTTCTTCCTGCAAGTAATAGAGGAGCCAACGAGGAGAGATGCCATGCTTGACCTCATGCTCACCAACAGGGAAGGGCTGGTTGGAAATGTGACACTCCAGGGCAGCCTTGGTTGCAGTGAACATGAGATGGTTAAATTCAAGATCCTCAGAAGAGTAAGAAGAGCGTGCAGCAAGCTCAGTGCCCTGGACTTCAAGAGAGCAGACTTTGGCCTCTTCAGGAACCTGCTCAGTTAAGTTCCATAAGATACAGCCCTAAAGGGCAGGGAGGCTCAAGACTGTTGGTTGATATTCAAGGATCACCTGCTGCAAGCTCAGGAGTGATACATCCCAACTTGAAGGAAGTGCAGCAGGAGGACCAGGAGATCTCTTTGGATGGATAAGGAGCTGCTGTGGAAAATTCTAGAGAAAAAAGAGGGTTATAGAAGGTGGAAGCAAGAACAGGCGGCCTGGGCAGAATACACAGATGTTGTCCGGGAAGCTAGGGACCAGTGTGAGGAGTCCCTGCCCATGGCATGGGAGTTGGAACTAGATGATCTTATGGTCCTTTCCAGCCCTAACTATTCTATGATTCTATGATTCTTTCACAGTCATCTCTGTGCCTTTTATTCCTTGCTGAATCAATCAAAAATAGGGGTAAAGCTATTCTCTTGCACGGCGAAGAGACACTGATCTGAAAACTGAACTCTGACTATGTGAAGAGACACCTGCATCAGGGAGTAGAACCAGAGCAGGTGCTATGGGAAGGCATTTCTCAATGTTCCCAAAGCTAATCAAGGTTTTCTGAAACTCGGTAATACATCAACCTGCTATTTGAAGTGACTCTCTACAGGTGAGGATAGACGAGGAACATTTTCCACTGAATCAAGGTAGCCAAACCTCCAGCCCTCTTGTGGAAGTACACAACTAAGAGGTATGATTCTTCATCATTCCTGATATGTTACAGAGCCTGTTCTTTAACATGCAGACTATTCATTTATTGTCATTCAAGTCTACTTCAAAATTTGCATCACTGTATAAAAGTTTTCACTGTGATTTACTGGCTTAAAAAATATATGCATTGACGCAAAATGTAATGAAAGGTAACATTGCAGATGTGTGTTCCATTATAACCAATTTTCAGCATATCTTCCAAAAAGCAGGTTACCTTCATTGTTTTCATGAAAACAAAACTAGAACAGCTACCTTGATACAAATATAGAAGAAAAGTAAGATGAAGCAGAGTAAGAAACAAGAAGTACTGATGAATTAAGTTACTGCACTTTGAGATTTATAAGCTGGTATGATATTTTGAAAGTAGCCATCCCTAAAGAGACTGTAATTTAGACATCATGTCAAAACATTCAAATGCCACAAGGAAGGGAGAACAGGGACTCATCTCTAATTTGAAATACTTCAAGTACCTGCCATCCACTTTTAGTGATGAGGTCTAAAAATGCATCTGCAGTACATCCTGTAATTACATGCAAACATTTTAATAATGGAATTGGTGTATATTTTCAGGATATTTTTCTCCCCCTTTTCTCTCTAATTTGTCTTTTTGAGCTTTTATGTTTAGAGTTTCTCTGTACTCCTCCTATAACAAATCTACAATTTCTTGTTTTATTCAAAAATATACAAAGAATTACATCAAATATTATTTCTGGTGCATATTTCATTCTGTAAGCTACACCTATTCAATAATACATTCATTGTTAGAGACTTCAATAATGGGAGAAGGCATACAAAAAGCTTTTGACTTTCATCATAAAAAACTCCAATGACAGATAGATTTTGATTAATTGAAAAAGCCATAAAGCCATCAGTTTTATGTTCAAGGTCAAAAAGTTCCCGACATCAACAGAAAAATCCTTGCAATTAAACCTCAAACTCAATAGGCCTTTGCACAATTTACAGTATTAGCACAGTATTCCTGTTTGATCACAAGTACAAAGCACTTGAGATAATTCTAAAAAGTAATTAGCCTTTGCAGTGTCTAGGGTCATGCATCAGTGTCAAGTTTAAAACTGAGATTTCATGCTCACAATCCAAGTCAGACATCAAGGAAGGTTATTCATGAGCAGGAAGGAGTAAATCACAGAAAGGACTTGAGCACTTTCTAGGTATGCCAATAGGGTGTCTTTTCTGTCACCTATAAAAGGTAGCTGAGCTGCAAGAAAAGCAGAAAGTGATCATCAAGCTAACAGTTTTGTGGTGTGATGCTGGAGGCATTTACTTCAGATAGGCCCATTCGTAACGAATTGGTACCTGCAGCTAAAATGCTTCATTTGGCTCTTGGCTTGAGAAGCCAGTAATATGCAAAAGGGTGTTCTAAAGTTAATGAAATGTTTCCACAGACTTCAGTTAATGTTTGATCAGCAACAGAGCTGTCAAGAGCATCAAGTCCTTTCAATACTTATTGAAGTAATTATTTCTCTAAAGTTGCCAAGGAAACTGGAGGTGTCCACATGGGGATACATTCAGTAACCAGAAAAATATCACATGGGTCATATTAACTTACTTACAGAAAGTGAGTGACAAGCAGCCATAGCTTGAACTTAGCTAGACAAATAAGTAGTGAAGTTGCACTAGTAATGATTTGCATCATTGCTTGTTCCGATGGCCAGTATCATCTTATTCTTGTCATTTGTTTATTACATCCAACAGGGAAATTCAGTTGTCAAGATTTAAGAGACAGGTATCCCTGTCCTCGAAGTCTTTTTGAGACATTGTGGTTGGCAGGGCTAGAAGAAGAAGTAGCATACCCAAGCTGTTCAGCCCACGTGATAGAACTTTTCCTAACAGTGAGAAACAACAACAGGTTTTCTTGAAAAAGTTATCATCTTCCCTCTCAGTATTCAGTATTTGGGGAATTTGCTGGGGTTTATGACCTTTTAGATATATTCATTCACACATTATGCAATAAGGCATTAACCAGCTGAACTCTAGCTAAATGCTTATTTCAAGCATTTGTAAGTTGAGATAAAAATGTTACTGATTCCCATGCCTGCTGTTATCATCTCTTAACTGCAAAGTTTCTTGTTTTCTAGTGGAAAGAAAATATTCTAATATGCTGCTCATTAATAGGCAAGTATTGGTTCTTCTTAAAAATTGCCTGTCAAGTTGCTTTTCTTTAGAAGTTGTCTAGTGAATATTCAATTTAAAGTGTAAAACCCTTCTGTCCTTGCATTACTTAGTATTCAATTTCATTTTGAAAACAATTTTTTAAAGCAGTACTTTTGGACACATGTACCTCTTCCCTTTGTGCAGTCAATTTTTAATTTGACATTTTAAATGATCACTTTCCCCACTGAAGCCATTATAATTTAAAAAAGTGCAAAATAGGGGCAAGCGCTCTAGTAATGATCAATTCCGTGGACTTTTTAGATATATTTTTCAAGTTGTCCTTAGGCATAGATATTAATAAGATCAGTTTGTCTTGCAGACTCTATGTGCTAGCTGATAAGGAAGAAGGGAATGAAAAAAAGTCCTGGTGTGACTGCCATATCCCAGGCAGAGCCTGCAGATCTGCAGTTACAGAACAACTTACCTCTAAATGTGGGCAGAATTCATAGAACAACAATGAGCACGGGGCTAACACAAGTCATTTGGCCAAAATAAATAAAAGACTACACCAAATGCTAGCTGTTTACTTACAGCACTAATAACTCCAAAGTACAGCACTACATATCAAATATTAGATATACAGGGGTCTAACAGCAAGGGGCAGACCTCTAAACAAGGCATAAAATTGGATAAAAGAAGTATTTTTATTTTTATTATTTCAACTGATTAGCAGAGGTTAATTCCACAGCTGCTTTAACCAGCAGAACTCAGGATAATTACCACTCCTCAAATGCCAGTAGTCTTCCTCTGTATTTCAGTAAAATGCTAGCCCTTTGCTTTAATGTCTAGCTCTGTAACTACCATTAGATCTCTGCTAGAGATTTGACTCTGAAAAGTCGTTTATTTTAGATACAGATTTTTATTTTCCCTTTTTCTTTAGCATAGAAGTGAACGTTAATAACTTACTCTCATGCTCCAAAGCCCTTGTATTTCTTCTCCCCTTCTCAATATGAGCCATGTTATTAACAAAAGCTTTACAAAACAGCTCACCTATAGCCATTTATTAAGCCCTTCCCAAACACATCATACATTCTTAGGAACACGTTGTTAAAACAAGTATGACTGTTGGCTTTCTTTGCATAACTGTCCAGAAAGATATCTTTCCTTTGAGGAAAGAAACTGAGTCCTCCTGACCAGACACAGTCTCCTTCTGAATGTTACAACATAGTTTATGCTTGTGCATGTGTGCATCCCTTCCCCATTTGTTCTTAAAGAGCTTCATCATGAAGCTTGCCATTACTCTCATCCTTGTCCTTCCGGGTTCTACTCACCCATACTTTGGCATGTAGTGTCCCTCACCTGTGGTTTTCGTTCCCTCATTATCTATGTATGAGACAGCAAAGTCCTGGCTTTTCTCCTCTTTCTACCTTTATCAGTTTTCAGGCAAACACTTTCAAGCAACAGCCTTTTCACTCGGTGTCCTGCTCAGTATTTTTCTATTCCTAACAGCATCCTATCTGGAGACAAAAAAAAAAAGCCATTACTGTTAATACTCATTATTTGCATAACACCAATTCCCTGAGACAGATACTCCATGATTGCCTCCACAGAGACATCTCAAGAACTAAGCTTACATATCAATAAAAGTAGAAAGACACACTTATCTACCTACATCATACCCCAGAGAATTGCTGTAGTAATTTCAGTTTTAAGCTCAATACAAAAGTAAGCCATGTCCTGTTTGTTCTCTAGGTCTACATTTCTATTCAATACATCTCCAAAGGAAGGATCAATCATGATATTTTGCTGCGGCATCACAAAGGTTCTTTCAAATGCTGGGGTCATTGCAAGTGGTGAAGTCAAATGTTAAGAGATATCGGCAAAGATTATTTCATCTTTTAAAACTTCAGTGCATTTTTAAAAAACGTTGAATTACCTTCAAAATTAGAACAACTAGGCATTTGTAAAACATATTTTGCTATTAATGTAATTGCTTTCAGCCATATATCTTGGACATTTTGTATTTGACAGAAAGAAGGATGAAATCATGCCAATTTATGTTGTGTAAAGTGGTGAACTTGATGAACTCAGCCAATTACATGATGGCCTTGGTCTATTTGTTGTAGAGGAGAAGGGAATCACAAGTTTTTATCTGGAACAAATATTCAGAGGAAAAAGATAAAACGTTGACATTAATCTTCATCACAGTAAACAGTGCAGCCATTATTTACTGCTGTTAGGTTGTGCTCCAGGTTACACAGACTCATACTGAGACATTATTCAGTATAAATTACTTCAAATGGGTGCGGTTTTTAGTTTTTGCATTGTGTAGGGCAGCCACGTCTCCCAGAACACCATACGGCAGTAGTATACCTCAGAACCTCATGGCATATGTTGATTTTCATCCTCCCCCTCCAGCCACCCACGAGGCATTAACTGCCTGCTTTCCTCTCTCACCACACTAGTGAAGTAGCACAATTAACTGAACTGCTAGTCCTGAGTCCTCAGAATGCTATTATGCATACTCCTCTTAAAGTCTTTTTCAAAATAAGGCCAAGTCCTGTAATACAAACACATTTCTTCCCTCATTCCTTAAGAGATGATTTTCAGCCCCCTCAGTTTCTCCTTTATTTTGTCTTTGTCTCTCAGAGTTCATCTCACACCTCGGCTGACCAGAGGCAGAGTTCAACAACAGTCATCTATCAATGTACCCTTCTTGCATACACAGTAAGAACAATTCCAGCTACCACTCAACTTTGGGTCTTCATTCAGTTCTTTGCTGTCAATGATTTTCTTTCACACTGCACAATACTCTGCTTTCAAAATGAACTTCTTAAATAAAGGGAAGGTTTGTTACCCTTCTCTTCCATCCTCACTTTATTTTCTCTACATGCCAACTTAGAAGTGCACAGACATCTTCTCAGTTCTACTTCTTATCCTGCTCTGAGTGCTAAAAAAGAATATGTTTTTCCAGCCCTCTGCCATTCTACCAGCAGCTTTTAGTGCTTTTTCAACATGGAAGACACTGATGTTATGACTGCCTTTATGACTTCTCCATTCTGCAAAGTTCCTGACTGGCCATTATTCTTTCCAATCTGCTGCATTTTTTTTTTGCATGGTATCTTGGTGACCACATTCCCTTTCACAGATATTTTCTGCTTGCAGGTTCCAAAATGCACTTTTCCTTCTCCTTAAATACCTCTTCATAGGGTTTTTCTTCATAGCTACCACCTTTCCCTGAAGCTTCAGCATCTAAAAGCCCAAACCCATTGTAAGAAGTCAAGACTAAAACCATCTTCAGCAACTTAGCACTCATTTGACTATCGCATTCAAGACAACTGGCTAAGTTCCACCTTCAAACATAGTTTACCAGCCCTTATTTCACTCAGTATCTTCTAGGAGCTACCTTTTTCCTCTTAAATCATAGGCTGGTTAGATGGGACGCCTGAACAGGGCTCATTAACCTAGAGCTTTTGGACCTTATGAGAAAGACAACCTTGCTACAGACAGGTAGACCACAATTTGGTTGAGATGAGAATTATCAGAAAATAGACATTTTTTTTGTGGTTATATCTAAGGAATCAAGTGATCCTGCCCCTCTACTCTGCTCTTGTGAGACCTCACTTGGAGTACTGTGCACAGTTCTGGTGTCACCAAAATAAGACAGACATGGAGCGGTTGGAGCATGTCCAGATGAGGGCCATGAGGATGATAAGGGGGCTGGTGCACTTCCCATATGAAGTCAGGCTGAGAAAATGTGTGCTGTTCAGCCTGGAAAAGAGAAGGCTGTGTTGAGACCTAGTCTAGTGTGAGGCATCCATGCCCATTGCAGAGGGATTAGAACTAGATGATTTTTAAGGTCCTTTCCAACCCAAACCACTCCATGATTCTATAAATCAGAATCCCTTTAAATTCTGTCCCTATTTTCTCTAAAACTTTAATCATCTTTGAGCACAATAAAGCCTTCTGTTGGGATATGTGAAAAAATGTTTTCGTTTTGGCTCCAGCTCAAAAGCAGAACTGAGTATACCAGGAATTTTTTTCAAGCTTTAAACACTATACAGCACATTTTTATATTTCTGATGGCCTGCTGGTGCTCTTGCAATAAAATACAGATCATTTATTCATGTTATGAGAGCATCTTGCTGTGTCTAGTCAGAGCCCGAGATTCTATTTTGCTGCCTGATGGATAAAACCAATAGAACATACCAAAGTTTTTTCATTTGTATGGAGAAAACAAAATACTAAACCTTTACAAACTGCAGTGGAGGTTTTTTTTTTAATCTTTCTGTGACTTTTGATTATGCACTAATGGTCACATCCTCAATTGATCTAAATCAACATGTTTCTATTTGTTCCATGCTTGATCAGTCAAGTGAACACAGTCTGCAGCATCTGAAGAACTGGTCCTTTTTCAAAAATTTATGTGTTCACACTCAAGAGTATTTAATTTTATAATCACTAATAAGAAACAAACAAAAAAACCTACCTTACACTCTATACTATTCATATGCCACCAGAACACTGAGACTGGCCAGCTAAATTTACTAACCACCTACAGTTTGTCAGCTGCATTTGTTCCAAAATACATTGCACAGCAACCATCTGTCAATCATAAAATCTATAGCCAAAGAGCAACTTACTGCACCATAGTCTTAATTCACTGATCTTGGCATTTTAAAGTACCCATTCTACAACAGCAAGCATGGCCTCTTTTTACATTACCAAGAGCTTCTAAACAATAAGGCATTTCTTTGATTGAGATAACATACAAGTGTAATGAACGAATACATAGCATAGACCTTGAGGTTTTGCTATACTAAAATAAAACTCCTGGATCAAAAAGCCCATCGACTTCATTTAATATCAAAAATGAAGTAGAGCAACATACTATCATATCAAGTATTTTAAAAACCTAACAGTTGAAAAACCAGGAAATTGAAACTATTTAACTGAAAAGGAATGTTCATAGCTAAAGTAATTTAACACATAACTGAGTAACACTTTCTAAATAAATTCTCCATTGTAGCTGGAGTCTATGTCCTAAAAATTCCAATCAGAACTGACTGCTATCTTACTACATTTTAAAATATATATTTCAGCATGGATTTGGGGTTCTTTGAACAATGATTTAAAGTGCAATCTTAAAAAAATAATGCTTCTCTGAGGAATATTTCTTTCTACTTTTTCCATGGAATTTTGCAGAACACAGATGAGTTTTTTCCCTTCCAGTGAATTTGTACAAATTCCTATCAATTTATTACTGTACTACTTTTTTTTTTTTTTTTTTTTTTTATTTAAACTGTTAATTTTTTTTAACCCCAGGATCATGGAAAGGTTGAAACTGGAAGGGACTTCTGTAGGTCACCTTGTCCAACCCCAAATAATCCTTGATAAATTTTTAGGATCAGTGATATTACAGCAGTAAGTTCCACAGGGTAATTCTAATTCACACTTTAAAAGCATTTATATTCATCAAGCTTAAAACCATGTTTAGTTTTGTTTTCTTTTTCTTCATGGTACAGTCGATCGTTCATCAATGAGAAAAGGTAGAAAACCATAATGCCATGGATGATATTCTCAGAAAGTATAAATAGAATTCTACTTATGCAACAAACTTGACAAATGTACATCATTTTTGTAGCTTTAATGGTCACAAGATCAAAGGCACAGGTTGTTTTCCTCCAGATCTTTGGACTGTAAAAATATCAATATTCTAATTCAATAAAGAAGTGGTCAGTAAAATCCTGTATCTTATTCAGGCTATGGACCACACACAATTATTTATATTAAATACACCATTTATAAAATGTGACATGTATATTAGTGAATCTAGCTTCCACAATACATATTATAATAATTGTATTACTAATATATAATAGCATATATACTACAAATTATATACTATAGAAATCTATAAATATAATTATATAGCATATTTATACTCTACCTACTCAAGTATACTATGTATACTACATAATTATATACCATTTATTGTATAATACATTATGTACACATTGCCTCTGCTGTTAGAGGTAGCTGATGGTAGGGAAATGGAGAATAAAGATTGTTACACTGTTTAAAATAATGGATATCACCTCAGCTGCTCCTGGTAAAGTTCTGCTGGGTTGAAATTTCACCTAATAACTTGAATATAATTTTTGATATATTTATTATTTTTCATACTACCAACAGTTGTGATGATACTTCAGAGCTGTTCATTCAGCATAATTTATATGGTTTATTTTGGTTTTGGTAGCACAGCCTTTTTCAGATCAATGAAATGGAAGATAAAAGGTGATAAATTAATAGTTTTTTAATTCCCTTTAAATCTGGCTTTATTATCACACATATTTATTTTGCTAGTTCATCACAGCATAGAGGGCTCATACTTCATGTCCAGTAGCCTGGCTATACTCTTTTGCAGTACAGACTACATCAATACCACATTTCTTACCAATAAAGCTGAAGCACTGTTTAAAAGTATTATTTCTTTTACTATAAAATCATACTATAAAAAAAAATTAACCCACGGTTTTCTGGTTTTCTCTCAATAAATGGGGCACTCATTTACTGTATCATAGAAGGATACAAATAATAATCAAGGAGTACAGTATTCTGTTGGTGTTAGTTCTTTGTTGAATCAGTAAATCCTCACCAGTTTTTCCAGACCTTGGCATTTAGAATTGATACTTGAGTCTTGATATGGCAAAATAAAATACATTTAAGCCTGACCAGACACTCACAATTAGATCTTTTTAATGCTCAGAAAAAGTAGCCCAAATTTTTATGAAAATGACTGGTTAGAGAATTAGATAATAATGTCTGTCTAAATATGCACTAATATTCTTATTGCCTCTGCCTTGTCAATAAGTGATATGGAGGAAGATTAGTTCTTACATTTAATTACCTTTTTATTCCACTGAAATTTTCTTTTTTTTTCTGCTTTTGCACCTCATTAGTCATGATCAAAGTGTATGCCTCTTAATAGTGCCTCAATGTGATGCTTTGATCATATTTTGTGACTAATTTGAAAGTCCATTAATTGAATTACAACAGGGCCTGGTGCATTTGAAGTTTTTAGAACCTTTTTCCTGGGGCTGTTATACTCTGTCAGATTTTAGGTATTTAATTGAGGTTTCTGAGGGCCTAGTTGCTCTGAGGTTCTTCTAGAATTGACAGAATAAGACACTTGAAGTGAAAACTACATCAAGTATCTCTAGAAGATCATTCGGCCCTTCAATAGGCCACATTTTTCTTGGGCAGTTTCCATTGAGTAGGAGAGAACACTGTCAATCAGATCTGAACTTAAGGAACCTACTTACATTCCTAGAAATAACTGGGATAACTTTGGTCTGCGTTTTGTGAACACGATCTTTGTCCCTTGCTTACTTATGAAGGCCTATTTCAATGATTCTTAGATACAGGTATTGACTGACAATGAACATGTATATCCATGAGCGATAATAGCATCCCTTTATGAGCTCGAGAGTAGTCACCTTAAGGTATTTATTTTATATAACTTGCGCTTCCACACATGGTTTATCCCACCCATTTAATCTACCTATATCCTTACTTTCTTGGAGGCCACCTTAAGGCCATCTTAAACTTACTAGCAGAAATATTTGATCTGATGAGTGGATTCATCCTTTAAAATGTCTGCAAAGCCATTGCTACTCCATGTAAATAGTTCCACTGCCAAATTATTTCTGCCTCTGAAAATTGATTGCTGAGGAATCAGTCACATAGTCAATAGGAATAGGTGTAGTAAGGCCACATGATTGAGTATCACATAATCAGAAATCAGTAACTGCTTCAGAAAATAGAATAAAAAATGTTTGGTAGGTAATTAGAAACTCCCACAAGAACAACTGTGTCAAAACCCTCATTAGTTAGAGGATGGCTTATATTCTCCTTCTGTAATAGGTAAGTGGAATATAATTCCTAAGAAATTTTGCTTGATTCTTCACTATCCTGGATCCATATTTCAAGAGTTGCCATTCTTCTCATTACTGTCAATAGTCAAGATACTGGGTATTGGGTGAATTAAGACAAAGTAGTCATTAATTTACAAAGTAGTAGAGGCAAAATCTCTGTACTATATCATAGTAACTTCCGTGCTATAAAATGGTGTGGAGGAGGTTCAAGTTAAATCCTGCAGTACTGCTGCATGCAAATCCATGTACACTCTTCAGCAGAAGCAATCAAATCCTGTGGCAGTGTATAGGAACACATTCTTTGATTTGACATTTTTTCAGGCACCAATTTCTTGGACATTCATTTGTGAACACAAATTTATTGTTAATTTGTGTAGCTACCCAGACACTTAGAATGAGCACTTTCAATTTCTGCCAGTTGTTTAGTCACATCTAATCATTGTGAAAAATGCAGAAAATATTTTTGAAAAATTGTCAAGTTTTCAAAATGAATCATGACAATTTTATTTGGCATTATAATTTATTGTGTTCATTTTCCTACCTGTGGCAATGAATTCTAACTCCTATTACCATACAAACCCCAGCTGTGTCTTACTCAGCCGATATGAGCTCCATATAAGGGAACCACCAAGTCTTTAATACGTTACAAAGGCAAAGGATGCAATTTTCTAGAGTATTAGAACCTGGTCAAACTCCTGGTGGAAATAAAAGCCTACCTGGGTGAAGTCTTTCACTCCAAACACTGAGCTTTGTCTCCAATTATAAATTAGTTAAGTTTTATTCCTAAGATCCAATCTAGCTCTTGAAAATCCAACTGTATTTTGTTAACCATTTAGAGTTAAAATGAATTCATCTAAATTTTTCTAGTAAATGTGATTGCAACATTTTTCAGGAAGAATTGAGAAGTTGTGCTATGGGTTAAGTGTAGCAGGCAAAATAGCCAGTTCAGGGATTATTTCACTAGTTTATTTGATTATGTTAGATGAAGGAAAGGTAGAATCCCCAAAAGTAGATTTTAGTACACCAATTCTCTTTCTGCTGACCCAGCCAGGGTGTACAAGCAGATGTGGCACACCATCTATGCAGGCTGTGATACTGCATTCTGAGAAGGCAGGAATCAGAGCAAGGGTAAACTGTCAGAAAGCAGAAAGTTAAGAAGTTTTACAGCAGAGAAAAAGGAAGAGTGCTGCAACAGCTTATGACATGCTGGGTGCAGCTTGGGCTGGATGGAGTAGAGTTCAGAGCAGGACATAGAGAAGCTGAAAGTTACAGGAACCCTATGGAAGGAGGAACTGAGAACTCCTACAACATGCTGTAGCTGGATGCTGGCAGATTCTCTTTTTATAGAAGGAAATTGAGGTAAGGTAGGGGAAAGCTGCAAAGCCTGTGGGACACAAGGCCTGGAGGTAGCCCAGGCTTTTAAAGAAATAACAAAAATACTGCTTTGAGCAGCAATGTAACCCAGATCAAGAAATTGAATTGCTCTCCTACCAAGCCTTTATAGTTAGATCTGCTGCAGTTCAAACACTGTATTTTAGGAAGTTCTTTCACATCAACCTGCATATATGTATGCCACCAAGCAAGACAAAAGAGAACCTCATCCTGAAAAACAGATCTTTAAAAGGACTGGAGAGGCCACACTTCCTAATTGTCTTTATCCAGTACCAAACTTTCCCCAAAAGATCACACGTCAGACTTTATTCCAAACTGTCATGGAGCCTCAGCACCAAGGATATGTGCAATTACTCACCATGACTCACATCCAAGTGACCTTCCAACAGCAACTAGCAGCTGAAGAAATTCTTCGCTTCCATGCTCTACACAATATCTCAAATAGTTGGGCTATGCCAAGGGGAAGCTGTTGTCTAGTTCAAGTAATTTTACCAAGCTTAAATCTTCCTCAGAATGGACAACTTAATGGGGAAGAGGCTGCTTGGATAAAATTGTCCCTATACAGGAGCTACACTCTTGAAAATGGACTTAGAATATGATCTGAATTATGCTTATTCCCCAGCAATAACTTTTCTGACTATGCATCATTTTGACCTTGCTTACATATATATCTATGGGAAAGAATAACATAATTTTAAGAAATCATTACACAAATTTATGTTTAATATTACAAAGTTTTGATCTAAATTTGCACTGTATCACCACGCATTTCAAATATTTTATGTCCTAGTTCAGGTCCACTGTTTGTTAAAATATTCCGGTGTATAGACAGCAAAAGTGGCATAAATTTTTTGGCTCTAAAAAGTAGAGGGGAGATGTAACAGTATGGGGAGTTTATCTTACACATAGGCAAGTATGAAATTCAGTAAGATACTAAATGAAATCATCAGGAGGAATGTCTTTCATTAAGAAACGGAAACTGAGGTGAAGTAGTCTGAAAAGACGGCTAATGAGTTGACATAAATATCTGACAAAATTCAGTGGGCTCAGGTGTGCTCTGCATTGAACTTGTTGTTCTTAATACAGGAGATATGAGCATTTATAAATATATTTGAAGTTTCACCAGCTTACCAACAGGCAAACAAACAAAAATAGCTCTTTGATTTACAAACATATCACGGGTTTTCAAATGTGAAATCTGAGCAGCAGGGCGATAGGACAGTTTCTGCAGTAGCTACTGTGTTAGGCATTTTTTTCCCCAGCTAGTTCAATTACCTTGTGTCGTGGTTTGAGGCCCTCAAACAGTTCTGCTCACTCACTCTCCTCTCTTTCTTCCCCAGCCCTGGGGATGGGGAGGAGAATCAAAAGAATGCAACTCCCACAGGTTGAGATAAGAACAGTTTAGTAACTAAGGTATAAC
>JASSUY010012413.1:0-25795 GCA_032466535.1 Forpus xanthops | reverse complement strand
ATTTTACCTGTCAATCAGGGGAGCACATCATCACCTGGTTGCTCCAATGCTGAGACAATGATATCAACTGTCACAAACTAGAAGGTAGGGAAGCCAAGCAGTTGGGGTCACTTGCTAGGGAAGGGGAAACTGACAAGCAATTGCAAGAGAGAAAAAGTCCCTCAGCCTTTGGAAGTGGCTCTTGGCAGCTGTGAAAGAAAGGTTTCCATGCAAGAACGATGTTATGAGTTGTTTGGCCAAGTGGACTACTCTAGAAAAAGTCATCCAGTCTCTGAAGGAATAAGCCATTGTAGAGATGATCTGTAAAATCAAGCTGAATATTGGGGATAGATCCAGAAGATGTCAAATGTACACGACCCATGTGGTGGAAATTTATATGGAATGCACCATCATTATATGCCCATTCATTGGCAACAGTAACCTGGAATGACATAGTACCACTAACAGTGGATGAAATGATTCATAAACTCTGAGGGTTCAAAGACAATCTCACCCCTTCCATCATTTCAGCTGTGGAAAAACTGTCCCAGGAGCTCAAACAATTGAGAGACAATCTATCTGATCTATCCAGCTCCTCATGTGTACCAGCACACATCCCAGCTATTAACGAAATGCGTCCTACTGCTCAAAAGAGAAGATATAGAAGGTATACACCACAGGCCACCCTATGGTTTTACCTGTGGGACCATGGAGAACACATGATGAAGTGGGATGAAAAACCTACCTCAGCTCTGGAGGAATGGGTGTGTGAATTGAAGAGAACAAAGGTCAAGGATGATCATCCCATGAAGGCTCCCAGATGGAGTAGAAGAGCTGACTTTACTCCAGCTCCTGTGATAAAGGAAAATAATCCCTTTCTACAAGATTTAAGTGTCCAATGTTGTGATGACTATTAGAGGGGCCCTGCCTCCAGCCAGATGGATGTAGGGGACAATCGGATTTACTGGACTGTGTGGATCAGATGGCCTGGCACATCAGTCCCACAGAAGTATTAGGCTGTAGTAGATACCAGTGCACAGTGTACCCTGACGCCATCAAGCTATCAAGGGGTAGAACCCATTTATATTTCTGGAGTGACAGGAGGATCCCAAGAGTTAACTGTACTGGAGGCTGAAATCAGTCTGTCTGAGAGAAAATGGCAAAAGCACCCCACTGTGACTGGTCCAGAGCCTCCATGCATCCTTGGCATAGACTACCTCAGGAGAGGGTACTTCAAAGACCCAAAAGGATACCGATGGGCTTTTGGTATTGATGTTTTGGAGACAGAGGAAACTGAGCAGCTGTCCACCTTGCCTGGTCTCTCCAAGGATCCTTCTGAAGGAAGGAGATCCTTCTGTTCTTCTGAATTGAAGAACAGCAAGTGTCAATCACGACCACAACAGTGCACTGGTGGCAATATTGCACCAACTGAGACTCCCTGATTCCCATCCATAAGCTGATCTGCAGACTGGAAAGTCAAGGAGTGATCTGTAAGACCCGCTCACCCTTTAACAGCCGCATACGGCCGATGCGAAAGTCTGATGGAGAGTGGAGACTAACAGTAGACTATCATGGCCTGAATGAAGACACACCACCCTTGAGTGCTGCCAAACCAGATATGCTACAACTTCAGCATGAACTGGAGTCAAAGGCAGCTGAGTGGTATTCCACGACTGATATTGCCAATGCATTTTTCTCAATTCCTCTGTCAGCACAGTGCAGGCCACAGTTCGCTTTTACTTGGGGGGGTGTCCAGTACACTTGGAACCGACAGCCCCAGGGGTGGAAACACAGCCCTACCATCTGCCATGGACTGATCCAGACTGCACTGGAATGGGCGCAAGCTCCAGAACACCTGCAATACATTGATGACATTATCATGTGGGGTGATACAGCAGAAGTCTTTGAGAAAGGGAGGAAAATTATCCAAATCCTGCTGAAAGTCAGTTTTGCCGTAAAAGAGAGATTCAATTTTTGGGAATAAAATGGCAAGATGGACATCACCAGATCCCCACAGATGTGATCAATGATAAAACAGCAATGTCTCCACCAACTAACCAGAAAGAAACACAAGTTTTCTTGAGTGCTGTGGGGTTCTGGAGAATGCACATTCCGAATTACAGTTTGACTGTAAGCCCTCTCTATCATGTGACCTGGAAGAAAAGTGATTTTAAATTGGGCCCGGAGCAACAACAAGCCTTTGAGCAAATTAAACAAGAGATAGTTCATGCAGTAACCCTTGGACCAGTCTGGACTGGGCAAGATGTTAAAAATGTGCTCTACACCGCAACTGGGGGGAACGGTCCTACCCGGAGCCTCTGGCAGAAAGCTCCAGGGCAGACTGGAGGCCAATGCCTTGGCTTTTGGAGTCGGGGTTACAGAGGACCTGAGGTCAGCTATACCCCAACTGAAAAAGAGATACTGGTAGCCTACAAAGGGGTTCAGGCTGCTTCGGAAGTGACTGGCACTGAAGCACAGCTCCTCCTGGCAGCCCGGTTGCCCGTGCTGGGCTGGGTGTTCAAAGGCAGGGTCCCCTTTACACATCATGCAACTGATGCTGCATGGAGTAAGTGGGCTGCAGTAGTTGCACAACAAGCTCTAATAGGAAATCCCAGTTGTCCAGGAATTCCAGAAGTCATCATGGACTGGCCAGAGGGCAAAGATTTTTGGAATGTCACCAGAGGAGGAGGAGGAGGTGATGTGCATTGAAGAGGCCCCACCATATTATAAACTGTCAGAAAGTGAAAAGCAGTATGCTTTGTTTACTGATGGGTCCTGTCGTATTCTTGGGAAGTGTCAGAGATGGAGGGCAGCTGTATGGAGTCCTTGACAACAAGTTGCAGAAACTGCTGAAGGAGAGGGTGAATCGAGTCAGTTTGCCGAGGTGAAAGCCATCCAGCTGGCCTTAGACATTGCTGAACGAGGAAAGTGGCCAGTACTTTATACTGACTCGTGGATGGTGGCAAATGCCCTGTGGGGGTGATTGCTGCAATGGAAGGAGAGCAACTGGCAATGTAAAGGTAAACCCATCTGGGCTACTGCACTGTGGCAAAATATCTCTGCCTGGGTGCAGAACCTGGTGGTGAAGGTACGCCATGTAGATGCTCACATACCTAACAGCTGGGCCACTGAGGAGCACCAGAGCGACCAATAAGTGAATAAAGCTGCAAAGACTGAAGTGGCTCAGAAGGACTTAGATTGGCAACATAAGGGTGAATTATTTTTGGCCTGGTGTGCCCATGACACTTCAGGCCATCAGAGCAGAGATGCAACGTACAGATGGGCTCATGATCAAGGGGTGGACTTAACAATGGACACTATTGCCCAGGTTATTCATGAGTGTGCAACATGTGCTGCAATTAAGCAGGGTAAATGGTTAAAGCCTCTCTGGTATGGAGGACAATGGCTGAATTACACATATGGGGAGGCCTGGCAAGTTGAGTATATCACACTCCCACCAGCCTACGAAGGCAACTGCCATGTGCTTGCCATGGTGGAAGTAATCACCACATGGCTGGAAACATAAGCTGCGCCCCATGCCACTGCCCGGAACACTATCCTGGGCCTTGAGAAACAGATTTTGTGGCGATACGGCACCCCAGAGAGAACTGAGCCAGACAATGGGACTCATTTCTGGAACAGCCTGATAGACACTTGGGCCAAAGAGCATGGCATTGAGTGGGTATATCACATCTCCTACCATGCACCAGCCTCTGGGAAAATCAACAGTACAATGGGCTATTAAAAACTACACTGAGATCAGTGCATGGTGGGACTTTCAAACATTGGGATACACATTTACCAAAAGCCACCTGGCTGGTCAACACCAGAGGATCTGCCAACAAGGCTGGTCCAGCCCAGTCAGAACTTTTACATACTGTAGAAGGGGACAAAGTTCCTGTGGTGTACATAAAGAATTTTCTGGAAAAGACAGTCTGGGTTATTCCTGTTTCAGGTAAAGGCAAACCCACTCATGGGATTGCTTTTGCTCAAGGACCCGGATATACTTGGTGGGTAATATGGGAAGATGGGGAAGACCAATATATACCTCAAGGGAATTTGATTTTAGGGGAAAACAGCCAATGAACTCTACTGTATGCTGTTGACTGCTATGTAGCGCTTTTATAGCCCACCAACTTGATGTCTTCAGGTCACCAGCGACTGGCCTTGACTTCCCTCTGACCATCACCCCAACAAAGAATGGACTTTGATGAAACCACACCTATTGGCTGTATACTTTCTTAACTATCTCAAAGCCATAATAATATTGGTTATCCAGTTGTCGTGAGGGCTGTATGATAGATAAGACAGCAGTTTCAATCAGTCTAAAATATATTTTGTATTGGTACCATATACACATACATACATATATAAAACAAAACACTGTTTGCTTTTATTCATACTACTTAGTTCCTTTTGCTATTCCTTTTACAGACTTAGAAGGAAATTAAAATACCAGGTCAAATATTTTTCTATCTATTGTTAGGTCAAAACTTTAACACACCCTGCCACAATGTGCTTCAGATTTCATGTCCACACTTCCTATTTTAGCTCATCATCTATTTTCAAGCATCAAAGGACAGCGTAAGATAAGAAAAAGAACAAAAAGAAACAGTAAAAAGGAGGGCCTAATGCCCTATGCACAACTGTAATGATGAATCAACATCTTGCACCTTGAAAGGAACAACACCTGGATGGGACAAGATTAGTATTCAAAGATTTCAGAAACTAGTTGTGCTTTGAACATGTTCTTTAAATACATTCAGTGCTGGGGCAAATCCTAGAAGCAATGAGAATTTTGGATCCTAATCCCTGAAGCAGGATAAATATTTTATAATAGGATATAAATTTTCCTCAAGAACACATTCTGCAAGTCCATGAAGGAACTGAGATTAGAATTAGTATAGAGGGAAATTCAGGAGAATAATAAACTAGTGGCAAATGTGGGGTGCCAACAAAACTTCCTATGATAGGAGCAAGCCAGATAAGCTAGTTCTTTAGCTTAGTTTGCTCCTGTCTATCAGCAAAAATGTGATAGAGAGGGAGCTTAAAGTCAGATTTTTCTTCAAGGAAATATGAAATAGTTGTTTACCTGTAAGGCTTACGGCTCTAAAACTTTATCCGGTTTGATCCTGGAGCACAGTACAGAAATTGTAGTTCTACTTTCACTCCTTCAAATGAATTTAATCCTTTACCTTGGAGATAGCAGTGTATATGGACTATTCCAAAATAAAAAGTACAGTGAATGCAAGGTACTTAAAGTTTGATAGAAAAAGAAAGTGCACCCCATACACTGTCTTCTTGGTAAATCTGAAACAATTTTTCTTCATTGCATTCTTTGTTTAGGAGAACTTTTGCTTGTTGGTTACTTTCAAAGTGGAAACCAAGCAGGGAAAGGAACAAACAAAAAATATAGGGAAAACAATTTCTAGGTGCTTCGTCTGGCTAAGCTTGGCGGGGGGGGAAATCTAAGTTAAAGCAAGACTTCTAGTGGAATCTGTAACCCCTTATACTATTTCTCTGTTATTTTTCAACAATTATATTTTCCTAGGATTTTGCAAACTATTCAAACTATTTTTATATAGAATTAAAACGAAGTCTAGCATATAAAGACTTGCTTTTAAGGTTTTTTGTATGAAATAATTGAAATGAGAAGAATAAATGAATATGCGTGCTTTTCTTCCCTTTACAGACCTTATTTGCTCACCCTTTTCCATCAGTAAGTACTACCTTCAATTTGTTTGCCTACAACTACATAAAAAAAGTAATTAGAAAGAAACAATAAATCTAATTAATATATAAAATATGAACTAAGCACCAAAAGGAAACTGCCAGATCTTGCCAGAATTTTTACATAAATTCAACCAGAGAGTCAGTTCTCCAATGACTTATCTGGACTAGGTACATACATGAGGAACTGTGGAAGAAAGATCCTCTTATATACACTTTCTTCCCTTTCTCTGTGCAGGCTATTTACCATGTCAACATCCACAACCATCGCAGGGCATGGAGGCAGACAGAAGAGGAGAAACACTCTAAGCCTTACATCAGAAATGCCCCAAGATGATGGCCAATACTGCTGACTGAGTAGTAAATTTTCACCCCCTTGAAGCAATGAGGAAATGATGCATACATTTTGCCCCTGAGGTGTGTCTTTGCAACACAGCCTCCCACTCCCATATTGAAGGTTAAATGCCAACCTTTGATTAGGGCTGTGCCAAAAGGTATAGTCTACCTTTCAGAAGCAGATTCAAGGCTTAACTGTATGCAGCCAGCCAAGATACTGGGTGGGGAAGAGTGGACACCCTGTTTTCTGTTGTATTTGTGCTATGCAAAGGCTGACCAGCATTCAGGTATCAAATAAGGTTTTCATTATCATACTCAGTTGTGAGTGAAATGTTGAGGCTTCTGAGGCTCTGCATATTTTTGTTGCTGCTTTTGCTCTCCCAGAGGTGGGCTGAGCTTTGAATCTCAATGAGGTAGATAAGCAATGCAAAATGATAGTGAGTGAAATGGGCTCCTGAAAACTTCCAGTTTGCACGACTTACTCTCTGAGGGATTGTATATTCATTAAAACATTCATTATTTGGACAATGGTCTTTCCATCCTGCTCTACTTCCTGCAGGGATGCAGTTATGGAGGCTAAATGTGTTTTTGTGTCTAATCTTTTCCAATATTCTTTCAGTTTTGAACTTGGCTGCTAATGTGCATGTGGTATGTACATGTAGTACTATATCTCAGGGCCATTATAAAGTGCTGTTACTTACTATATCCTTATGTGGAGAATGCTTCTAGGAGTGTTTGATTAACTATGTATGTGGCCAAATGAAGCTCTAAAATAATGTGAATTCATTCTACCAGTACTATTTGTTTCTTAGAGTATTCAGTAAATAATACTTGACATAATTTTCTACAATACTTCTGTGCTGCATTTCTACACTGTATTTTACAGTGCAAAATATGTTTGCCTTTAACAAGGAAGCATGTATAGCCTTCTCACTTGCTTCAGCACTAATTTTATCCTGATAATTTTGTATTTCAAGGCTACTCTGTAGCTTGGGGCAGTCATTTGGAAGTCCTGCATCTTATTATCTGCAATATCACTAGCAATTTGCTGGGTATCCTGAGCTGGTATTCACTGAGAGGCAATAGTGTGAAGGACAACACCTGATGGAATACCCTGTATTTTCAGTTTACATATCTCCAGCAGGCTAAGTTGTTAAACTCTGGGACACTTTGTAAATCTTTTTCTTAAGGAAGTAGGGTGGAGATTTCAGATAACATCATCGCTTCTTGTACTACTAATTAAGGAACTTACGGTATAGATAGATGTGATTGAGGCACTGGAATGGGTTGCCCAGGGAAGTTGTGAATGCTCCATCGCTGGCAGTGTTCAAGGCAGGGTTGGGCATTGCCTTGGGTGATATGGTTTAGTGGTAGGTGTCCCTGCCCATAGCAGGGGGGCTGGAACTAGATGATCTTAAGTTCCTTTCCAACCCCTAACTATTCTATGATTAACACTGAAATGAATAGCCCAGAACTTAACTGGAAATGGTTATTAAGTTATTAATGGTGATTAGTGCTCTTTAATTTCTGTTGTAGCAGACTATGTATGCACCCCTCTTCAGTGGCAGTAATTTCCTTATCTACTTTTATGGTTCAAAATTCTGGCTTAATTATGCCCTAAGATGAGTCCAAGGGTATCAGAGCCTCAGGAGTAACAAAGCTTGCCTCAGGAAAAGCAAAAACATACTACAACCTTTGCCTCAGGAAATTTGACTTTGTTTTAAATTGAAAAGCCACTAGAATGAAATGTACTAACATGACTAACATGTATCTGGACTCAGTATTATTTACTCTGTGAGACCCCTTCTATTTAGTCAATGACTAATAAAATGAGTTATAATACTAATTGTATAATGTTATTTTCAGTTTTACAAAATTTAATGATCGTGTAAAATTCTTCCTTTTGTTGTCTTGATCCTTTCATTATTGATGATGTCCTCTTCAAGAAAACAGGAATGTTCTTGTCTAGAAATGCTGTTCTCATGGGTTTTTTTCTGTTCAAAAATGTCTACCTGACAAGATCAAGTTGTTGGACTGCTGTGATACTCAGGCTTGCAATTTGAAATATTCTGGGAGTGGCAGCTAAAAGAAGTTTGAACAACCAACTCCGTAACAGACGAGTCCTCATGGCTACCACTGAACCAGCTGAGAAATCCAAAATAAAAGTAAACTCTTCCTATAATTCAAAGAGTGCGCTAATGGGGCAGTTGAATTATATTGCTTCATTAACAGCTGCTTTTAATGGATGCTTGAGCCACCCTGTATGTGAGCAACAGCTGTAGAAGATCTAGTCAGTAGAGCTCGATTGCTTAATGCAAACAAAAGCAATTCAATTTCTGTTTCTGACACAGACGAAAATCCCTTTTCATTATATATCATGGGGGAATTAGAAGTCTTGTAACGTCACTCCAGAACTTTGGGGGGATGTAAAATAGAGGAGAAAGCCAGAACAGCAGTGGTATAATAGCTGATAAGAAATCAAGGGTTGGAAAATTCAGAAAGAAGCCATTTTCCTATAGCATACAAGAGCATGAAGATCCGCATCTTGAAACATGTTGAAACAATAATGGCATTGCAGTAAGCCAAAATTAATATAAAAAAGAATCAAAACTGTACGTACTGACTTTTAAAGCATTTTCTTTGCAGTAGAATACTACTAGAAGTATACTAATTTTCCTACTAGTAGAATACCAGTTTATCTTAATGAATCTTGCCTTCACCTTAAAAAACAGGTATTATTTATTGTGTCCGATGAGGGTTTGCTGTGATGGCACGATTCATCAGATTTTCAGAGAAATGAACCTCCACTTTTATGTGCATTAGAAAGTAAAAGTCCAGCAAAAGAGAGAATTTTAGTTATTTCCCCCATCAAAGCCCAATAATGTTATATGCTTCTTCAGCCGTAGAACTGTAATATCTGGACAACATTATTACAAATCTTACAGTGAAAGGGAAAGAATGACAAAAAAAAAAAAAAAGGAAAAAAGATTTCTTTATGCTGCACCCACCTCTGTTCTTGGCTTTAGCCTCTAACATTACAGAATCAACCATCACTGACCTGCTGTGAGACAAGTTATTCCAGAATCAGTATAGATCTGAGAAAGAAGAGCACTGGTTTCCAGTAAGATAAAATTATGAAGAGGCATCAAGACTTGAAATATGTGCCAGAATCATGTCCTATGCCCAGTTTACTACACATACCTCTTCTATTTCAGGGCATTTCCTTGCTGTTCCACATAAAAAAAATAACTCCTTCAGAGTCTCACTGTGCTCCTCTTGCAATATGCTCACCATGTCCCTGGTTTTCACCTCAGATGTTTCCACTCACACTGGTTATACTGTGGCTTCCCTTATTACCTAAAAAGTCTCTGCCTTTCCCTCATTCATATCTTCTCTCATTATCAGAAATACTGTAAATGAACATCCTGTGGTTACAGCTTGACAGAGAAAACTGGGGTCATTCCTACTAAGAACTTACCCTAAAACTGAGGGAGCGAGAAAGTAAGAATAATTATATTGATTTAGTAAGTCACATATATCCTGGCCAACAAAACCTGAAATGCCAGCAGGACTTTAGAATGGCTCACCAGTTCTTATTATACATATTGTGCAATTATTTCATTGTTAAATACTGACATTATGATAATTTCTGCATTCATATCTCAGAGAGATGGACAGTTCATAGGTGATGCACAATGGTTGTTCAGTGTTCGAGGAGATGCAAACAAATAACCTTATCCCCACTATCCTTAGTAGAGAGGACCATACAGTGTTCTCTTTTTCATAGCAGCAGAAAAGCATGCTTACGTAGCATGTATTTGCTGAGACCTCTCAGGGAAATTTCAGACATTTCTCACTTCCTGGTGCATCTTCTTCACACTATAGTTAGTAAAAACCTTTCAGCAAACCAAAAATTTGACAGAAAATATTGCTTTCTTGATGCAGAACATCAATAGATTTTTGTTTCTTTGCCACTGAAAGTCCTTGGAATCTAATCTCCCTCTCTACCTTAGGGAATCTGAAGCATTAGTGCAGATTCCAGGAGCCTCTGGCTTCTGGGCAGCCTTGATCTACCCCAGGACAGGAGTTGATTCCCACTTAGGTTGCTGCAGTTGCCCCGAGAAATTGTCATTCCTGCCAATTTTGATTAATAATTTCTTAGAATACTGATAGCTACATGAACTTTAAATTCCCCGAGCAGCTGCAGGGCACCTGGGGCACTTACCTTTGAATTTCAGGTTCTGAAAACACAACTAACTAAATAAAATGTCAGACCTTTTCAGACCAAATGTAAACAGGAGTAAGCAAACCCTGCTTTTCACTGAATTTGACAACTCCTTGTACTTCACACTTCCTTCAGCACAGACTACATTTTGGTAGACATAGTCTAGACACCAATATTTTGAAATAAAGTCAGTCTCTGATACTCTAAACTTTTGCTCACTTCTTTCTTCATATGTTACCGTACCAGAATAACGAGTTGTACTTGAAGTGAGATATATTGTAAATTGGAAGAATTACTGGATGTTTGATAATGGATTAACAGTCTGAATTAATACAGTGTGTTTGTTTTCCAAATATTTCTGTTCCTATTGATCAGTGTTATTTCATTTATTGTCCTGTGTATTACAATTAATAATGAGAAAACAGTTTTCTACTTTACCCCTTGGAACAATGCCGCAACACTTCAATATTTAATCAATTATGATTGACAAATATGAATGCAGTGCAGAGCAATCAGCATCAGATGGATTTGTCCCATTCACTCAGTGTTTACGAACAAACTAGCGACAAAAGAAATGGAACCTGGATCCCATTCTTTTTATCAGAACCACTTTTAAACAGATCAGTACTGAAGAGCCAACACTCATGACAAGAAAAAGAATAAACAGTTGTGCTTTCAAATTCTTTTTTTGGGGCAAATTATTTCATTTTTCATAATAAATAAACTCAGTAAAGACAATGATTCCTTTGCATATTCTGAGCATTCCTATCTTTCTTATTTACAGTTGAATATACAAATTATGTTTAAAGCAAATTCAATTATAACCTTAATTCCAAGAGGACTTAACTGCATACTAGAAAATGTTTATTTGAAAATATTGGTGAATGATAAAATGTCTGACCTTCTAATTTTGAACATGTCAGAACTAAATTATTTGTTTTGAACAGTAATTTTCATCTTACATTTGTATCCTAAAAGGTGAGGCTAAGCAACTTGGAAAATAAATTTTTAAGGTAATTTTTGTCCCCCAGATTGAAGGATTTCAGGTTAATTGGGAATTACTGTGGTTTTCTTTTTAAAAATTCCATATGATCTTTTATTTTATTTCACCCAAAGTAATACTTTGTCTTTTTCTTTTTTTTTTCCTTCATTGCTGGTGATGCAGCTGCTGAATAAAAATAATTTCACCTCTTAGTGATGTGCATCTTATTCTAATAATTTAATTTTGTTTCATCAAATGACATAATGTTTTTACTGTAACCTCTAGCTCATATTTATAAAATAAGGTATCTTTTCTTAAAAACTCTCTTTTTGGCTAAGATTTTGAAGTTATTTCCTTAACTATGCTGAATCAATAGATTTCATGTAGCATACTTGGCAATTTCAAAGAATTCCTGTAACTTACACTCATGTATGTAAGTTCCTGTAACATACTTCATGTATGAATTAAAAAATTTGGATATTTCCCTTTCCTTATGTTTTATGCAGGTTTTTTGTTTGGGGTTTTTTTGGTTTTCTTTTCTTTGGTTTAGTTTTGTGGGTTTTTTTTGTTTGGTTGGTTTGTTGTTTATTTAGCTATTGGACATAAATAACTGAAAGCAAAAGCAAACATTTCTTAACAGATGGATTAAAATAATTTGTTTTAACCCCATTTCAAATTTCTTGTATGTCAGTATTTTGTTTGTTCTGTAGTCCTTATAGAATCTTCCCATATTAAAGCAATAGAAGAACAGAAAAGACCTCTCTGTAGTGTATTCCATGCCAACAAAAAAAAAAAAAAAAGGAAAAAAAAAAGAAATAAAGCCCTAATTTCTGAATAGCTTCATGATCCAAGGCAAAATATTACCTAATTCCCCAAGCAAAAATACTGATGCCTGCATTCCCAGAATCCCAGGTGCAGAATAACTATTTGCTTTTCTTCCATGAGCTATCAATCTGCTTTAAAAACATATTTTCTTTAGAAAGTATTTTAATGGTCATGCTAAAATGTACATATATTTTTAACACAAAAGTTCAGTACAGCATGTTTTCTGGCAGAAAAGGCATAACAGTAAAGTCAAGGTTTATAGTAGTTTTTTCTTTTGAATGTAATCTTGTGGTTTCTGCTAAAAGATTTCAAATAGGCCAGAAAACAATTTGACTTTTTAATGATTACATGCAGAAGGAAAAAAAAAAAAAAGCCCACAAAACACTTTCTACAAGGAAACAGACCTTTTTGCAAAGTGTAATATCTTCAGTGAGGTATTCAGTGTATTCAATTTCCTAAAGCAATACACTTTACAAAGACATTCAAGAGGGAGAAGAATAACCAAGATTATATTAGGCTTTGTGCTTGATATATGGGAAGTTACTCCTAGCTGGGAGGAAGAACAACATGTAGAAGTGGCTTTGTTGTTGTTTCATTTGTTACATTGCCAAGATTAGAGTTTACTGAGGATTATAGTTCAGTTTGCAAACTGAAGTGATGTCTTATTTGATCTAAAATAAGATTGTACTCTAATCAGTTCAAAAGAAAATACGAGTCATTTTTATATAACTGTGAAATTGAAAAGAGATGTTAGCCTTTGCAAAGAGTGCTTCTGAAAACAAGTTTCTGCTGATACTGTTTTCTTAGCAGCAATTGATTGTAACATTTTTGAATCAATCCCCTTAAGAAAAGTGTGTACTCTAGTCCCTGTTTAAAGATGCTTGAGTTTCAACTGTACTTAAATTGTAATAACTTCCAAATTAATGCACCTAAAATATACATATAATTTAATATGCTAGTCAGTGAAAGATAAAACTGTGAGGAACTTCAGAGGAACTGACTTAGCAATGATGAAAGCAAGTGTTGGAAAAAAGCAAAGTATTTGACTGGGGAGGGAGAGATATGAAATGCCACTCATAAAATTCAAAGTAAATCTTATCATCTTCAGGACAGGTTGTTTGTAAATAATTTTTGTTAACTCAAAACCAATCAACCAACAAATTAAACAACTGTGGCAAGTAGTACGTAGGAGCAATAATAATGTTAGAAATAAAAAATAATCAATATATATAAATAAATAAATAAAGTAAAAAGAGATGATATGTGGAAAAGAACGAGAAAATTACGCAAGTTGAAATTACAGTCTTATTTAGAATATTCTATTCACCATCTGCAACTTCAATCCATATTCTTCTCACTTAATTGTAAATATCATTGAGGTGGCTATACTATGAAGGTTGGCCCCCTTGACTCTACAAAGCATAAGCAGGCACCTGCAGAAGGTAATTAATTTTTATTTTTAAGTGCTCTGAGTTTCCCTATGGACAGCCTGTGTCTTTCCATTGAATATGAATGCTGAAGTGAATATGGTCCTCAGTTTAGTGAGGTACATAATGTAAAGTTAAGTTAACCTGTACCCAAATCTGAAATACCAAAGCGATAGCTTAGAATGAGCCAACTCCATGAGGAAGCTGGGAAGCACGGGGAAAAAACCTTGCTTCTAAAGAACAAGTGAAAATAATGATACGATTAAAGTGAATAACAGGGTATATGGTAGTTGCACAGAGTAAAATAACACGGGAAATAAGGCAGAACCTTTTGTTCTTCATATTACACAACAGGAACAAGGAAATATTCTGTGTAATTGTAGAATAATAAATTCAAAACTCATTAACAGAAAACAAAATAAAAATTACTAAGCCCATAATTACAGTCCTAGAAATCAGAGGTGAGAACAAAACAGAGCTTTCTCAATGCTCATGGATGCCACATTATTTTGAATAAATATTAATGTCACTGAACTTTCTGTACCATAAATCTAAATCCTGTTCTTTCATATTTTAAGAACTCTCTAGGCCTAGATGCTTACTTCATTTAAGAAAACATCTTTTGCTCATATAGAGCCTAATCATTCCAAATATGTGCAACTTCACCCCTGCTATTTCAGAATTTCTTTTTTAAACCCTGTTGTTCACACACTACTGCATTCTATTTCAGAAACTTTCTGACCTTCCAGAAACTTTCCTTATAATGAGTAACTGACACTGTCTATCTTCTTTTTCCTTTGTTAAATAATTTTCTGGATCATGAATTTTCACATTCAATTTTACTGATGAGCACCACTGCTAGAGCTAAATATGATATGATCATAAGAATATAAGAAAGGCCACCTTGATTCAAACCAATCACCTAGTTCCATGACAGTGATAAATGCCCAATGTCTAGTAAGGAGTTCAAGAACAGGATAAGTACCCCCCTGGTATTTTTTCTGGGAAAGAAACTATATATTTACTTCTGGAATTGTATTTGAATTTTGGTTTTCAATTCCTTTTGCTAAAACCTGCGTGCAGGTTTTGAAGGTGCCCTAGAAGTAGCTAACTGGGATTGATGACTTCTTTCTCCTTAAATTATAGTCTATAGAATAATAATTTCAGTTACTTTCACTGAAATACTTTTGGGTCTCTTCTTTCTCCTCTCTCACAGCCTTACAAGCCATTATAAACATACTCCCATTGATATAACTGAAAATAAAATGATATGATTTTATGAATATTATCTCATATTAATAACATCAGCTAAATTATTATAAACCTATTTACACATAAAGAACAAACTTAATCTGACATAATTTATTATGAGAGAAAGAATTATCCAGCAGCTCCCAAAGATGTGGTGCACCCTTGTGTCATCATGTTGAATAGTAAGCTAATAGCAGCCAAAACTTAGAAAGGTTTCCCAAATTGCTTGTTTATTGTGTGGATTCTTACTATCATATAACCGACAAAATTAATAACCCTTCTCTGCAACTGGGCACATTATTTTTCAATGTTTTCAGAAGTATGACTTCATAAGAAGCAGGAGTTTAAAGTAGTTACTCTGATAAAACTTCTATCTACTGCATAATTTTATTTGCACAGTTTCATGACAGAAATGTTGTCATCAGTTTCTTTCTTGTTTTCCCTTTAAAGTTATCATAAAGCTACTTTTTTCAATATATTATTTGACTCTAAAGAAAGTTCCTGAAAATTTAGTAATAACAACTCTGAGAAATGCCAAACTATTTTGCATGTTTAGAAAATATCACTCTTCCGGTTTACACATTCATTTACCAATCTCAGTTTATGGCTGCAGTTTTGTGCAATGTGGAAGTGCATGCCATGCACATGCTGCACCTCGTGGCCTTTGAAACTTCACTGAGATAAGAAGCAATTCCGTTCAGATTCCCTCAATTCAAAGTAGAGAGCCCTTCTATTTCAAAGAATCTCTGTCACTTTTTACACTCGCATCGCAGCAAAGGACCACCTTTCCCCATTCCACTAGATTTCCATTCCAATTTTACTAATGTCCAATGGACCACAAAATATGCATTGCATTCCTTTTAAACTAACATTTGAAATACCACATGCAGGCTTCTTATATTGATTATAACACCTACCACAGTTAGTGAAGAGTTATGTTTAAAAGATATTTTTCAGACTAGTTTTCAATTTCTCAGAAAGTGAAGTTTCAAAAATAATTTTTGCTTCAGTGCAGAAAAAAAAATAAATCAAGACCATTTTAATTTCTTCTGACTCATGATCAGGGCATTCACCTGAAATACATGAGATTCAAGATTGTGACTTTGCACTGAATCAGGCTGACTACTGATACTACCATCAGCTCTGAAGTTTTTCCTTTCTCTGTGGCTTCGACCAGGAATATCATTTTGATCATGTGAAAACTTCCTAAAAAAAGATTCACAAAAATATGTATGTTTTGGTTAAATGCATTTTTCTTTTGTTTAGTTTTGGGTTTTGTTTTAATAAACTGGGATTATCCAATAAAACTCTACACTCCTCTAATGCATCATTCGTGCAGGTTTTAAAATATACATCAACAAAAAATAAGTATTGATTGTTATTTATGTCTTTTTTGCTTATCGAATTGCCATAATGAAGACATTAAGCCATAAATTGTGTTTGCAGATTTTGTTTGTATCATAATTAATTATTTGACTCTTTGTCTTACCTGATATAAATTCAAAGCAGTTCCTAATTAGTACATGATTACTGTTGCACATCAACCAAGGTTCACTGTTTTCTTTATAATTTAAATTTATAAAAGGGGGAAAAAAAAAAAAGGCAAAAAAAGGCAAAATTTTGCTCTCACAAAATCACAGCGGCCTTCTAAAATTCAAAGGAAAGCTTCTTTATGTGCAATGACAGAGGAGAGACTTAGATTGAGCGTTTTGACGTTAGGAGGCATCCTGAAGGTGAGAGCTGCTGCTTTAAACAATCATCAGATCGAAGAAGCACCCGGAGCCCACTCCCCAAAGGTTAATGGGTGCGCTCAAGCCCGAGGAGACTGAAGGGTTACTCCCTCTGCTGGAACAAGCTTGGGATTGCAACAGGTAAGTAAACGAATTGATGAGTTTCCACATACTAATTAAACCATCCTCATCCACCCCATGGCTTACCAGCAGAAACAAGTGTTTAATCCATTCACGACAGTGGTTGCTACCATCTATGCAGACTTCAGCATGTAATTTATGAAGGGCAGGGAGAAGAGGAGACACTCTTGTTCACATTGTTTTCAGCTGTTTGTTCAGCTTTCCCTCTCAGGTTAAGCTAAGGAAAGTTTAAATATATGGGAAAAAAAAAAACAAGAGCAGTGCACTTCTGTTTCCTTTCTGGTTTTTTGTTTGTTTGGTTGGTTTTTGTACTTGATCTCTGAAATTTGTAGTTATGGTTTCTGACAGTCTTCCCCAAACCTTTGTAGCATAGAATAAAATGTCAATTAAACTAATAGTGACTTGTGTCTTGAGTGACACAATTTGTGTTGTTCAGGCTGGTGTGAATGGCTGGGCAAAGGATATGTGGTTAAAAATGAAATACCTTAATTTGAAGGGGTAGAGTCATGTGAGAGCTTAAGTACTGGATGAACCATCATACACAGATAGCATTTTGTGTGCTCCTAATGTCTCAATATTCGTGATTTTTTTTTCTTTTTTACGTATTGACACAAGACACATATGGAAAGGAAGGAAGGTAGAGACCAGGAGAATAGAGAAATAGAATGAGTGGGATGCTGAAAGCATGGAAATGTGAATGCTGCACCCAGAGGGAAAATTTGGAAGAGGTAGTCTGTCACAGATAAAAATCTCTGAGGTCATCTTTGACTAGTAGCAAGCCCAGAAGAGTCCTACTACAGAGTAGAAGACTTTTGATTGAACTTGGAACTTAAAGAAGGGGACTTTTCATACACATGGCATTTCATAGTAGTTAATTGTTTTCTGAACATAACTGATAAAATATACAAGGTATCTGGTGCTATCTAAGAGCTTTCTCTGTCCCATTCCCTTTTCACTGCTCATTATGCTGAGAGTTCACTGATATAATCACTTATGGAGGAAGTGGGGCTAATGTCTGTCACTTGTACCCTCCCACTCCTACTAGATTAGCTGCTAATCTAGTATAAACTGGGGTGTCGTTTAAAATGATAGTACAAACATCAACAAAACAGAAAAATCTCACAATATGAAATATCTGTAGTTTTCAAAAAGATGCGAGATCAAAAAAGAAAAAAAAAACTCTCCACTTACTGTCCTTATATTCAGACGCATATTGAAATGAGTAATGAAAAACACAGCTAATTTCCTCTGCCACCTACTTTCCAGCCAAATTCATTTTCACCTACCTCTCTGATTCATTCATCCTCACCCTGGTCTTCATTTTGTTCACTTAAACTGGTAGCAATGTATGAGAGTTGAATAATAGAATCATAGAATCAACTAGGTTGGAAAAGACCTTTAAGATCAAGTCCAACCATTACTCCAGGACTGCCAAGGCCACCACTAAACCATGTCACTGAGGGCTTCACCTACATGTTTTCTGAGCACTTACAGGGATGGTGACTTCACCACTTACCTAGATAGCCTGTTCCAATGCCTGATCACCCTCTCTGTGAAGATTTTTTTTCCTAACATCCAGTCTAAATCTCCCCTGATGCAACTTGAGGCTGTTACTTCCTGTCCTATTGCTTGTTATTTGGAAAAAGAGACTGACCCTCACCTCACTACAACCTTCTTTCTGTAGCTGTAGAGAGCAATAAAGTACTCCCTGAGCCTTCTCTTCTCCAGACTAAACAAGCCCAGTTCCCTCAGCCATTCCTCATAAGACTTATTCCTCAGACCCTTCAGCTTTGTTGCCCTTTTCTGGACCCACTCCAGCACCTCAATATCTTCGAGGTGAGCTGTCTTTACAATGACTTGTAGTGAGGGCCCCAGAACTGAACACAGTATTCAAGGTGTGGCCTCATCAGTGACCAGTACAGGGAGGTGATCACTTCCTTGTCCCTCCTGGCCATGTTGCTTCTGATGAAGGCCAGGATGCTGTTGGCTTTCTTGGCTGCCTGAGCAAAAGCAGGCTCATGCTCAGCCGTCAATCATTACCCCCAGGTGCTTTTCTGCCAACCAACTTTCCAACCACTCTTCCCCAAGCCTGGAACTTTGCATGGGGTTGTTGTGGCCCAAATGCAGGACCTGGCATTTTGCCTTTTTTAACCTAAATCAATTAATTACATTGATTTAATACATTGAATCTCAACAATTTCAGAGGTTCATATTCATCAAGCTGTAATGTAATGCTCTGCTACATTTCTCAGTCCAACAATATTTGCCCTACTCCTTACTGAGTAAACTTTAACAAACTGCACTGATTTCACTTGTAGAAATGTTGGCAAAATATCAGCTGTTGAACCAACTCAGCTCACTATAAATTCATATGTTTCTGCATTCATCTGCATATCAAACACATTAATTTTCACCAAATCAAACAGTTATATTGGTACAATGCCTTTCACAACAATTACTGTTCTATGTAACTGAGCATAGAGTTGGAATTATGGCATGAAAATAAATGTTGAAACTATATTCTTTTCAAAATCTTACCTTAACCTGCTTATGCATTTAATAGACATGAATATAAAAAGAATGCATTTCCCAAGGACAGACAGGAAGGATAATAAGTGGATCATGATGGCTTATGTTACATCAGGAGATTTTCACAGTACATTTGCCATTTCTTCACTAGTTAGATTTATTTATTTTCTTTATGAAAGTTCTGAGCTCCACAAGAATGCGCTTCTTACTTTCACCTCAGCTTAGACACATTTGTTGTAAATGCCAATATTGAAAGTTAATTGCAACTTCTACCTCCAAGTTAGTACAACTGAAGCACTGTGTGTGTTTTCCAGAGAGCACTCATGTAGTTTTGAAGAGTTCAGTTTATCTATTAGGGTTTTTCTAAACTGAAATTGTCTTTTGCCTGAGATTAAAAACATCCCCAAGAAGTACTCTTTACAGGAAACAGATCATGTGAAGGGTGTGTTAGGTACTACTAATTCTCTTCTCTAAACAACTATTTACAGAACATTTCCAGATATTACAATGCTTGAGGTTTTTTCAGTTAGGGAAAAAAAAAAAACAACAAACCCATACAAAACAAAACCATTCAGGATACAAAGCATTATTTTACAGTAAGTAGAAATCTTCCTTGTGTGATCTTTTTGAAGAGTCAGGAAATATCAGCTGTTGTGTGATATGATATCTTCATTGCAAACTTAGAACTCAAGATAATGCTTATGTTACTGACAGAGAATGGGGTCATGGGAAACTACATAAGAACTTCCACAAAGAACTTGAAGAAAATGGAAATTATTAACAAATATATAAATGCAAATGCATTACTGTACAACTAAATCTGTACATGAGTTCTCTCATATTCAGCGGTCTGCTGGTTTAGCATGTATTCATGTACCTACAGGAGATTTATGACTTCCAGTTCCTTCCTCTGTCCTCTCTGTGTCATGCTAATATATTAAAGAATTGCACAAGAATTCCCTGATATGTACTGTCATTTGATATCCAGCCTACTTTAAAAGAATCATAAGCAGTAAGAAGATAGGACAAATGTCACAGATACAGCTTGAAACATTAACTTGTTATTGTTTGTCCTAGGTTCAGCAGTAGCAGCCATTTTTTTCCTTCTTAGTAGCTGGTGCAGTGCTGTGTTTTTGACTTTTGGGCTGGGAACAGCGCCGATAACACCGATGTTGTTAGTTACTGCTGAAATGTTTTGGTTTGACCAAGGACTTTCTGAGTCTGATGCTCTGCCAGGGAGGAGGGGAAGCCGGGAGGAAGCAGAGACAGGACACCTGACCCAAACTGACCAAGGAGATATTCCATATCACAGCATGTCATGCCCAGGATGTAAAAGACAAGGGGCAGAGACTTGGAAGGGGGGGTTCACTGCTGGGTCAGGCTTGGTATTGGGTGGTGAGCAGTTGTATTCTCTGTCCTTCCATTTCCCGTATCATTATTATTATTACTGGCGGTAGCAGCAGTGGTTTGTGTTATACCTCAGTTACTGAACTCTCCTTATCTCAATCTGTGGGAGTTACATTCTTTCAGTTCTCCTCCCCATCCTCCCTGGAGCTGGGGAAAAGAAAGAGAGAGGAGTGAGTGAGTGAGCAAACTGCGTGGCTGAGAGGCTTAAGCCACAACACTGTTGAAAAAAACACGGTGTGAAGATTTTTTGACAAGCAAAATAATGTACTTTTGTAGCAGTTTGCACCAAGGTCTTAAAAATCCTTACAAATTCTAAAATTCTCACATTCCTTTAAGATAGGTTGCTGGTCATTATACTTTCAACTGAGGAGCATATTTACATTATCTTTTCTGTGCTAGAGACGGTACTTCCAACATTTTTTGCTAATGTGGGTTTATCTCCACCACCAAACTCAGAATTGTCATGTAACTTGGTTGCTGATATCACTATTGTTATGAGTAGAACACTACCTAAAGGTAATCAGAGGCATGATCTTGGCTGCAGCTCCTTCAAGTGAAGTGTAAGCCTTTGCTTATCTGAGAAAAGATCAACTGGAGAAGGCTTTCTCATTTTTCTAGCACAGCTGCAAGTATTGTTGATGGAGGATGTGTTTGTCTTAACAACATGGTTCCCTTCAACACTTTCAATAGTAAGGTTTATTTCTAACCCACTTACCATTTTGTGGAATTAGATTTGAGAAGAAACATATATATTATTCTGTGATTCTATTCTGCGATTCTATATATAACATGGGACACTGTGGCACCCTTTTGTCAGCTCTACCTGAAATATTTAATTGTGATGTGATTGTACATGGAATAAGTTGTGAAAAAAAGGATGTGATAAGTTGTGATAAAACTGGTGCTGACAGTTTGTCTCTATTAAAGTTAATTGCTCTCCTAATATCAGCAAATGGAACATTAGCAGCTAAAAGCTACTACTATCCATACAGCTCAGCAACAGGTTACGCAGATGATCAGCATTTACTTTCTTCCCCAAAAAAAAGATAAAAAGAATATAGACACTATTTCAGTTCTTAGACACTGAAATATTCTTCAAGGCTTTGTCCACATTTACTGTATGAAATGGTAGCAAAGAAAATATACTACTGTCTGTCATGCTTCCTAAGGATCTGCCAACTCCATCTTTGAATTAGCTCCTAGTTTAGAAATTCCTGCATAATTTCTTTGCCTTCACCTAATGAGGAAGTAGGGGAAGGAAAAACAAGTTTAAAAAACTGTTTGATTGTCCAGCACAAGGCCTGAACTTGCTTTGAGGTGATGATAACTGCGTCTTTAGTGTATTAACTCAAGAGAACTTTGCTCCTTGAGTACCTTAGCTATAATCTTAGCTAAATAGAATTATAACGTGATAATGACAGACACTCTTTGTAGCAGTGATATTTCTTGCAAATTCACTGGTTTTATTAACCACTTAATTGATTTATAAAAGGTCTGTGCAGGTCACTTAAACTTTGAAAAAGTATTTAGCTGTTCTCCAAGGTGATTGAAATAATCAAAATAATTTCATAAATCTCCAAACGTTGTAAAGGAGAGCTTTAAAGATTTTGAACTCTTGATAGAACTATTGTGTGGGTTATATAAAAAGGTGGTATTTTTCCCCAGAAAGCCACAGAAACAATGAACTGCACATGCGGCCAGCTGGATTGCTTCAGAGCACACAACAGAAGATAGAAGTTGCTGCTGTGGTGTGCGTGAAGGTGCACTGAGGTCGGTTTACAGGGAACATGTTGCTTTGCTGCTTTTTTACTGCACAGTGATGATTAGCATGGGTCCACCTGCCTACAATGTGCGACAGAGACCATCCAGGACATCAGGTAAATGTTATTAGCACGAAAGAAGGCTTTAGGAGGGAAGTGAGAAACTTCTAAAAGCTTTCACGTTGTTAACAGTAAAAAGAAGCCAGATAGCGTTTTAAATATAGCACATTTCAACAAACGGCTGCAAGAAAACCTAAGTGGAAAGCTAAACCTTGCCTCCTGGTGTCATTTCCCTGAGCACCGTGGGAAGAGGTGCTCTCTGGTGGACAGAAGAAAAAGTTGGCTTGCGAAATCTGCTGTTTTCTTCGGTGTACCGGACCCTAAAGTGATTTCGAGTTGAAAAACAGAAAAGAGTGCGTTTCCTTCGTGCTAGCCGGCTAGGGCAGTGGATCTGAGAGAAGGAGGCTGACCCACCGGGCTGCGCATTCAAAGCCCCCAGAGACTTGCGGATCTGCTCATCTGGCTCCGATCTAAGCACGTACCGCGGGCTCCACCCTGGCCGTGCCCGCCGGAGCACCACTGCTTTGGCCCCTAGCACCGAAAGCTAAAAGCCACTTCTTTCCAACCCCCATGTGCCCGCAGTCAAGCCGGGACGATAGACACATCCCACAGCCTGCTGTCATCCCCTCAGCGGAGCGGAGCTCCCCTGCTGAGCCCGAGCGGTGCTCGGTCAGGACATTGCTATCTCCGCACTGCAGGCTCCGCGGGAGCGACGAGAAAGCTCCGCCTCCGGTCGTTCGGGAGCAGCCTGATAAAGGCAGGTGCGGGCAAGCAGCAGGACCCTAGCTAGAAGCATCTGCCTATGCAGAGAGACCCTGACCCGTCCTTGGCCACCCCCCATGCAAGGCAGCACCTGAGCCAGCCTGTGCAACCGTACCGACTGTGGCGGGATAGGACCTCCTCTGCCTCCTGCACCCGTGTCCCGGGGTCCACAGTCTTCGGTCGCGTCTCTGCGAAGGGACAAGGACCTCGCCCCCAAGGACCTCAGAAGAGGCGGGATTTCTCAGGGAAGGGGAAGCAGGATTTTGTTGTGTGGCTTGGAGATGAGGCAGCTATTTGGAGTGGGGTTTCTCCTGGGGCTCATGGCTCTCCCAGTGGCGCTGGGACAGAGAAGCTCGGGAAGCCCTATAAATAGCAACCAGTCTCAAAGCTTTGCCATAGTCTCTTTCAAATGGCATCACGTCAAGGACCCTTATGTCATTACACTCTGGATACTCGTGGCCAGCCTGGCCAAAATCGGTGAGTAGAGTTATATATTACATGTTCTTTTCCTTTCCCCCTCCCCTTCTCCCACCCAACGTAAATGAAGAAAGCTTATTATAAGTCCACTGACCCATTTTCAGGGGGTTTACTGTACTCTGTCCTGATTTCATAACATTGCCCTACACAGCGCTCAGCAGTGTGATCATTGGCTGCCCCGCTGGGTTACTTAGTTCGTTTTCAGTGCCCAGGGCTGTGGTTGTGGCTTCCACACCTGACTCCTTGAAACCTTGCATTACTGTTGCTCCTGGGAAAAACTTGTTATGGCAATGAAACAGTAATTATTGCTTATACAATGCCTATTCCAGTTTATGATATACTAGCATCTTAATTATGACTGGTTGCTATATTAGCTGTAAACTACAGATATGAACTTAGTCTTCTCCACTCTGCAGCGCATTGCTGAATTACTGTAAGAATGTGGCTTACAGAGAAATGTGATGCTTATTATTAGGCAATCTGATGCAGCTGAAAAAAACACAAGCTTCAGAGCACACAGAACTTTCTTCAAGAAACTGGAATAAGTGAAACCCAGGGATTTACTTAGTCCAACTTCAATGTAGTTTAAGTGCATTTGCATGAATGCTCTAACGTTAATGTTCTGATCTTTGTGGCTTTTCTGAAATCAATTTTATATTAATAATGCTGCTGAACTAGAAGAGTCACTGTTTAATTGGAATGTGTTTATTACTTTGATGCTATAATTTTCAGTCCATTTACATTTGGATCTTTGTACTTGTACCATTAATACTCATTTGGGATACCAGAATCGCATTTCATGGATTTTTCATGTCACAGAGAGAATGGGAGATGCAAAAAGGCGTGCTTAGGTATGTTCTGTCTAGAGCATAAGCACAGTAAAGCTTAGGTGGAAAAATGCTGTCTCCAAATAAAATATTTTTAAAATAAGGAAATTATGGAGAAACATAGAATCATAGAATAGTTAGGGTTGGAAAGGACCTTAAGATCATCTAGTTCCAACCCCCCTGCTATGGGCAGGGACACCTCCCACTAAACCATGCCACCCAAGGCTATGTCCAACCCTGCCTTGAACACTGCCAGAGATGGAGCATTCACAAGTGATACAGTAAATGTGTGTTGGGTTTCACTTGCTTCACCATAGATAAATAAATATCTGAATCAGTGTTGGACTGCATCTTTCAAATACTTTTTTTCAGATGGTTGCTGCATTATCTAGATTACATAAAAACATAGTTTTGTTCTAGTTGACTTTTATTGGAGGGTTATATCAAGTAGAAAGCAGGGGAAACCACATACAGGAAAGAACAATGACAACACTGAGTCTCTACAAAATTGTGCTAACTAAACTGATACACAGGTGGTTTATTTGAATCTACTTCCTGAAATACTCTTATAAATAAGTATTTACCCTTTGTGTTATTAAGGCTTTGCTGTTTTGTACATGTGCCACAGTTGTATAGAGTAATATTATTGCTGCACAACCATATCAGTGCTGTGTTAGAAACCCTGTGAAGCTATCAGGACAGATCGTTGTATACTTAAATTTAAATAGCCTGAATTAAGATTGGCTCATCTTAATCCAAGCTAATTTACTGTGAAGTCCTCATCATAAACTCTTGATAAAACACTCATTGCCCTTGGAGTTCAGGAGCTAAATGTTGCTGGTTCTGCACTTCTTCCACAGCTGCACAGAACGTGTCACTTATTGGTAGATAGTACCTATCACCTCCATTTTTCTTCCCCAAAGCTGTGAAGCTTTGTTCTTCTCTCTCTTTACATTTGTAACTGCAATCCTATACTACTCTGGATATTGCCTCTGAAGAAGCAACGGACAACCGCTGTATTCCACTTAAAGACAATGAATGGTGCTGCTTTTCCCACCAGTGAGAAATAAAACACAGAAAAGCAGAAATGTGTACTCACTGTTCATCAGCTTATTAATGAAGAAAGCATGAAGATGTTAATATAAATCAATGGGGGGAGGGGGTGGGACGGACATGACAAAAAAACCAACTCTGCTTATCAGCCTTGGTATGTCAGTGGTTCTGGAAAGTAGATCAGAAATCTATCAGATTTTGAAGAGCAAAAATCCTATGCCCATTCAAAGATGTTTTATACAGTAAAAAAGCAGTCAGAAAAGAACTGAGGAAGAAGATCTGGAACATCTGCCA
>JASSUY010012412.1:0-49691 GCA_032466535.1 Forpus xanthops | reverse complement strand
GCACAGCACAGTACAGCACAGTACAGCTCAGTACAGCTCAGTACAGCCCCAGCACAGCCCCAGCACAGCTCAGTACAACTCAGTACAGCCCCAGCACAGCACAGCCCCAGCACAGCCCCAGCACAGCCCCAGCACAGCACAGCTCAGCACAGCTCAGTACAGCTCAGTACAGCCCCAGCACAGCCCCAGCACAGCTCAGCACAGCTCAGCACAGCTCAGTACAGCCCCAGCACAGCCCCAGCACAGCTCAGCACAGCTCAGTACAGCTCAGTACAGCCCCAGCACAGCACAGCCCCAGCTTGGACACTGCTGTTTTCCAGATCTGCTCCTGCTCATCCTTTCCAGCAGCGATGGGATGGGTGAGGCCCCGAGAGCTGGGCTCTGCTGCGGTATCTGATGAAAACACAGTTTGAGCCTGCCTTCTTTAATGATTCCCTTTGAAATGTTGTTGCTTCCTCACATCCCCCTTCGGGGTAGAATATTAAGCAAGAGCAACTCGGCTGGAAATTCAGATTGTTTTCGTGTCTGTTTTCATTTACATTTTAATGATGGAGAAATCTTAGAAATCCGGCTACTTGCTGCAAGAGGAAAGGGAAAAGCATCACCTGCACCCATCTGACCTTTGGGATGGCACCGGGGCTTGGGACCACCGACGGCCCAGGCAGCAGGATTTCAATGGGAGGAAAGCATCGCAGCACACGCTGTGTGGTGTGGGTGCTGGTGGAGGGGGTGTGGTGCCACGGGAGGAGCAGATGGGTGCTCTGTTCTGTATGGTTGGGTGCTGGGGCCAAGGGCGCTGCTCCAGGAGCTCACAGCACCCATAGGAGGAGGGGTCCAAGCTGTGCCCCTCTCATCACCTGCCTTGGGCAGAGGTTGGGGGGGTTCCTGCAGGGATAACCCCGTAACAGCACAGCCCCATCCCAGGATCCAGCTGTGCTCAGCACCTTGCCAGCAGCCCATGGCCCTTCAGATAAGTGTAGGGATCCAGGCCTCCCTGACAAAACAGCTGGGAGTAAAGATCACCAGAAGAGAAGCAATAAACTCTCGGTTATTCTTCTGCCATTGAGGCCAATCAAGCTGCAGAGTGCCTCAAGGCCAGTTGTACATCATTATTCCATAGCGCAGTCCCCGTATGATGTAGTGGCTGTCTCGCTGGAGGGAATGCCTTCCTGGGTTTTAGCATCAGCACTGAAGTATCTAGAGCCCTGCAAACATCGCTTTGAATCCCAGAAGCCTCCGTGCTGCACTTCGTTCCTCCGAGGGGATAATAATTCGAGTGCCAGGCAAGCTGCCTGGCTCTGAGCGTTTGATTGAGGGCTTAAAAACAAAGGTTCTGCTGGGACTGCCAAGAAACACCTCCCCGGCCCCAAACAGAGCTCCTGCGCTGCTCTGGTGGATGCTTTTGGCCGGGATGGGGGAGATGATGCCCCGGGGCTGTTGCAGTGGGATGGGACAGGGGCTGCTGAGGACAGGCTCTGTTTCAGCTATGGCACGTGGAGCAGGCTCTGAGCATCAGCTCAGGTCAGGTGGGTGGATGAGGGCTCCCAGGTTCCCTGGGTCGGAATTCCAGCTTGGCTGCGCTCACAGCCTCTATCTGTGATTTCCATCTTGGAACCTTCATTTTCCTCCATCCTGCCTTCAGTTCTCTGCTCCCTGGACACAGCCAGGAAGGAGAAGGCAGCCTCCAGTTCCCAGCCATGGACGGAGGCCACAGTGTGCAAAACCACAAAGCAATGCATTGGGTTGGGTTTTTTCCCAAGTCTGTTGAGAGCACAGATAATATTCCCCTCCGAAGCCTCCATCCCCCCCTGGCTCCAGCCCTGCCCCACAAGTGGCACCATCTGTGTTTGTTCCGTCTGAGGGATGCTGGTGGGAGGCAGAGCCCTGTGCCACCCAGACCCACACTCAGGGCACTGATAACCCTTTCATCTGCTGAGCTGCGGGAGGTTTCATCCTTCCAGCGGTCCAAAACCATCCCGGGGTGGGGAGATCCAAACTGACTTCCCTTTGTTTGCCCCATGAGGATGAGGATCCACAGCACAGGGACTGAACCCCCCCGAAACCTGGCAGATGAGATGGAGACATGGGGAGAAATGTGAACTTCTTAAGAATTCATGAAAAACAGCAATACAAAGACGCATTAAGAGGAGGCAGTAGTGCTGGGCTGAGTCTGTTTGCTGTTGATACTGTGCAGAATTAAGCCACATTGGTCTTTCTTGTGGCCAGAGGGGAGGAAAAGGGCTCCCAGTGGAGGGGACCCAGCCCGGCGCTGGCGATGCTGAGCAGGGATTGATAACCCGGTGCAGGGGGGTGGTGCGGCTCTGCCGGATGCTGCTCCAGGCCCAAAAGGCTGCATTTATCCCAGCGATAGCAGCCAAGCCAGCGCTGCGGGCCTTGGGGGCAAAAAAGGCTTAAAAACCCATCCTTCATTCATCAGGCAGCTGAGGCAGCGAAGGGGAGGAGGGGAAGGCAAAAGTAATGGAGAGAGAATTAGGAGTTGGGGGAAATGCAGGGGTTGATGTGCCCTGCACAAGGGGTTCACCACTGCCGGACCCCAAACCCAGAGCGCAGGAGGGGAGATGCCCACCTGAGGTGTGGACCAGGACATGTCTTTGAAACCCAGCTGAGACGTCACTTCCCAATCCCCAAACAAAATCCCTCCCTGCTCCCAGTCACTGCACCGCCTCTGCGGATGCTGATGGACAGGGAGGCAGCGATGGATGCTGAGGGCTGAGGTCCCCTCACCCACTGTTACCCTCCTGCACCCTGGTGATGTGGGGCAGCAGAAGGTTCCTCAATCCCCTCCTCAAGTAACAACACAACGTGACAGGGAAAGGCTGCTTGGAGGGGATGCACTGCTCCCATGCACTGATGGAAACCACCATGCAGAGACAGCACTGCAGGCAGGCAGGGACCTGCCGGAGCACAGGGTTGGGGCATTGGGGTGAGCAGGGTGTGCTGCAGGGAGGGATGGGGTCTTGGGGCTCAACATGCTCATTGCTGGAACAGGCTGACCCGCTGGGAAGAGGGGTGCACCCCAAAACACCCTGCCTGCAGTGGGGGGGCTCTGCTGCCTGAGGCCGCTCCGCTCTTTGGGGGATATTTCTTGCCATGGAAAACTTCTTTGTTTGCACACTGGAAGAAACCCAAGATCTGAAACCTTGAACGTTTGATGGAGCAGCAGTTGTTCCGTGGCCAAGGCCATCTCTGAGCCCTTGGCTGCAGGGCCAGAAGGGACCATGACAAGAATCCCGTTTGACATCTTCCCAAGCGTGGGCCAAGGGAACTCACTCAGCTCCTTCTCCACCAGCCCCACATTATCTGACAGCAGCATTGCTTTGGGGAGAGTGTCCATTGTCTCTGCAGCTACAAATGAGGCCCTGGGCACAGCAATTAACTTCTCACACCCTCCCAGGTTCAAAATGGGGATGGACCATGGCAGGTCTAAGAGTAGATGTAGAAATACCCCTCCCTATATCTCCTTACGGTATCAAACACCTAAAGTGCATTTGGGAACCTGATAGATCCCAGGGAAGACACTCTCTGGGTGCTGGGAATGACCAGATGGACATCTCCCCACGGCCGTGCTGGTTATCCAGCCAAGGGGCAGAAGTGCCACCACCCATCTCCTCCCCATTGACAAGGGAGTCTCCTGCCAGGTTGCTCAGTAGGGTCCAAGGCACCAGGATTGTGCAGTGGAAATAATTCACATTAGGCATGCGTGTAATTACAGATACTTTATCCAAACAGGAGGAGCTGGAACATCACTGGGTGTCTTGGGAATCATCTTGCTGGATGCAAAGTGGGAAGCGATGGGGGACAGCACAGCAGCATGATGCCAACCCTGCCTGGGACTGCCTGGTGGGACAGTGTGACAACTGTCCTGAGCCTGCAGCACTGGCTTGGGCATCCCAGCACAGCTAACTCCTGCCTCCTGAAGGCAGAGCCTTCCTCACCCTCCTCCTCTGCTGGACATGGTACACGATGGGAGCCACTGGGAGAAGCTGGCCATGCTGCCCCATGCCAGCCCTGCTCCGGTTCAGCTCCGAGCAGGTTTTGCACGCCCTGGGGTATTTCCTTTGCTTGGAACCAGCCCAACCTGGGTTTTGCATGAGATCCTGCCCAGCGCCCGGCTCTGCAGAAACAGCCCTCCAGCTCGTGCCACTGCCTCCTGGAGCTGCAAACTGCCCTGGAGCCTGCCCGGAACTCACCAGCCCAGGTCCTGGCCATGAACCCTCCCTGGTGCTCAGCAGCAGCCCCACGGCTGCAGGGATGAGGTGGGGACAGAGCCTGGGGCACGCGCTCCTCCACGGTGCTTGGGCGGCCGTGGCGATGCAGAGCGTGTCAGGGCAGGTTCCTGCAATAAAGGTGAAACTCACGGGGAGCTCCTCTCAAAAACAGCCCTGGAGCGACCTTTCCTGAGGAATTACCCTGCTGATTAACGTCTCCTGAAGTCACTGGTGATACATGAAGCGATTAAAGGGCTGCCCTGCCAGTTGGGTGTTTGTGGATGCGGTGGGCAGGGAGGGATGCTCTCCCCACGCTGTTTGGGGCTCCTTGTAGAACCAACACCTAAATCCATATCAAACCATCCATTGCCTGGCTCCTGGGAGATGGTTCCCTATGGCCACCCGGGGTCTGGCCCTGCTCCAAGGGGGATAAGGGGATTCAGGAAGAGGGTGCAGAGCCCAGTGAGGCCACAGCAGACACCATAGAGGAGGGGGCCGGGGCAGAGGGACAGGATGCTGCTGCTCTCAGCTGCATTTGGTGGTCCCTGCATGTTCCAGGGGCTAAAGCGTGTGAAAAGCAGATTTACTTTTGCCTATGTTTCATATTCTTCACGCTCCACGGCGGGAGACAAAGGATCAGCTCTTCAATGGAGTCCTAAGAATAAACCTTAAACCTCATCAAATCCAATCCGGCAATAAAAATTGCCCCAACAAAAGGCGAGGGACTGAGGGTGGTGGCGGGGGCCTTTTCTCCATGATAACAAGTTTTCACAAGACTGTTTATCCACACAATTCCAAACGACACTTAAAGTCCCTAATCCCAATAGGCATGAAAGTGCTTGTCCTGAGCAAGCAGGTGGATTGTCCCGCAGCGGCCGAGTTGCCAATGATGCTCGGTGGCCGCCGCGGTGCCCGTGGGGGTCACGGGGAATGTGCTGAGACGGGGCAGCTGCAGCCTGAATGCTTCTCTTCAACCTCAAAGCCTCGGCTCCTCTCCCCACCACCCCGCTCCATCCCACCCCCTATTCAACCCCCTTTTAAAAAGGCAGCAAAACGGTTACAAGGTTTAAAGCAGAGGCGAGCAAAATGCTCCACAATGGGGAGGACAAAGGAGCGCTGCTGGGACGGTCCCTAATCCAGCGCCCATGGCAATGCAGCCCTGCGAGGATTAAACCCGCTGCCAAGGGGAGGGTTTAGAGGTGTCCCCCCCTTCCCAGCCCACCAGAAGGGGCTTTCTGCAGGAGCAGCCCCAGGGTGTTGAATCCCCTCTATCCCTGCGGGAGCTGGGGTGGACCCCACCGAGGCTGGAGGTGAGATGCTGAGACCGACCGAGGATGCCAAACCATTGGGATCAGCAGAGATGCTGAAGGTGGACCAAGAGCCACCGTGTCCCAACAGCCTGAGGAATCACGGAGCAGGATCCAGCCATGTCCCGCAACCAAAACCTTGCACACAGGCGTGCTCCTGACCCATCCCATCTGTGGGCACCCATGGTGCTGCGCGTGAGAAGGAAAAAGCTCCTTACTCTGGTCCTGACATTGATGACCACAACGCCCACCAAAGGAGCCGTCTCTCCCCATGGCATCGGGCCTCTCCCTAAAGGTGGTCTTGAAATTAAGGGAATTATTCTCCCTGCTCCACTCCTGCATTGCTGCTTCCACGTTATCTCCTGGAGCAAGGTGCCATGCCTGCTCGGCACAGTGCTAATCCCTTCAGCACACCATAGCTATCACCGAGACAGGAACGGAGCTTGGATAAAGCCAAAGTGACATCCCTCTCACACATGGAAGTGAGGAGAAAACCATCGGAGGGTCCTCATTGGGAAGCAGGGGGGAACTGGACCCCTCTTGGGGTGTTGATGGATGCGTTATGGTGGGAGTGACACATCCCAACGCCTCCTTGCTGGCGCTCAGGGCAGATGAGCATTAGCACAATGCCACCGAGCCGTGCCTGTGGGTGACAATGGTGGCACCCTTCTTTGGCACCGCTAAGCAAGCCCTGCACCCTGGCTGTGGTCACGGCATGGCTTGTCCACAATGGAAAATGCCATGGGTGTCCATGGCAAGGAAGTTAGAAGAGAAGCAAGGGATGTGCCTCATCCGCCTCCCCAGGGCTCACATGTGCCACGGTCCATGCCTGGCCTGGGATGCTGCGTGTAAAGAGGCATTTAATTACTGTGAGTGCCTGAGTCCCACAGCACACAAAGGATCCCTCCTCTCCCCAAAGACGGGCTGGCTCAGGTCAGGGCTTTGCGCCATTTTCAGGCACAGGTTTGTGATCCAGAGGGAAGGACAGAGATGCTGCGACCGTGCCATGCAGGCAGCAGAGGGCATGGGCAGCGACTCAACCCCTGCACGAACCACCCAAGGTATTCCTGGTGAGGAAAATCAGAGATGAACTCCTCCATGCACAACTGTGGGCACTGTTTCGACGCAGCCTGAGCCAGACCACCCTCTTCCCTACCTAATCCACGTTCCAAACCTCTATGAAACCAAAATAGCCATCGTGTGTTTGGCCAAGTCGTGCGGTTTTTCCCTTCCCAAGGCCCTCGCAAAACAAAAGCGCTTGAATGAAGTTGAAAAGAGAAAAAGACAGTGAGGTTGTGCTTTAAATTCGCATAATTCACAAAGCCAAGGCAGAGCCGCTAAGCAAATTGTGTCCATTAATATATTAACACCGGATTTTCCCTTACTGCTCCTTTGGGTCCAGCAGCCGGTGATGAAGGCTTTTATATCTTGCTTGAAGAGCCTCAATGACCGGGTGGACCCAGCACAGGGTGCCCAGGGCTGGGGGGGGGTCAGGGTGACCTCAATGAAGTAGGTGACCACGGCACCTCTAATCCCCTCTTTTAATTGATTGCTCTCACCCAGCCCCGCAGGCCCTGAGCGGGGGACCCACCCTCTATAGATTAGCACCCTTTAGTTTACAGATCAGCCACTTTTTCAGCCCCCTGCCCTGCAGCAATGCATGAAAATCACACTAATCTCATTAAGGACAGAAGGGAGCCCTTCAACGTTTATTAATAATGGGAGCAGACAGGGCGAGAGCCGGGCTCTGGGTCAGATTTCAAAGCCGGGAAGTGGCAGGAGCTTCCCAAGGACCTGGTTTTGCCGGGAAGGAGGGATTTTGCAGTGGTTTAAGCTGGATCTGGAGGCTGCAGAAGCTGCTGGTGAGCAGCAAGGGGCTGCGGATGACTCCAAAGCTGTCCCAAGCCCTTTCCTTGCACCGCACAGAGCTGTGCTCCTTGCAGCCTCCAGATGAGGGATTTCTTACGTGATGGCAAGACCTCATCACCTTGAAGCAGACTTGACAAAGCCTCAAGCTCTAAATGTCGGACTGAAGAGGCCCGCGTTAAGGAAGAGGTTCGGGTTTCCAGGACCGTAACAGCATCTTAACCCCCGGTTTTGGTGCTTGTATCCATTTTAGGTAGGACTGCAGAATCCCTCCCATTGCTCCCTTTGCTGCTGGGGTCTGCTCAGCTTCTGGCTGCACCCCCAGCGCTGCATGGTCCCCAGCCCAGCATCCCCGACCCGAGGGGTCTGCAGGCATGACATGCGGCAGCAGGACAGGGGAACAAAGCTTTGCTCAGAAGTCTCTGGGCTCCTCCTCCCATTTCCCTTTCCACCAGCAGGAATGGGACAACCCCGCGGTGAAATGATGCCCATAGGGTCTGTGCCATGCAGCAAAAGCGAAGCACAGAGCAGCAATCCACCACGCAGACACCCCTGGAGCGCAGGAGCGGTCCCCCCACCAAGGAAGAAGCCTCTGGCTCAGTGCAAAAAGGCCCTGTTCCTGCTGTGCCTCCTATTTATGCTCCTTCCCTTCCCCGTGCCCAATTATCACCCTGTTAAACCGCACAGCTGCGGGCACGCTCATCTTCAGACTTGTGCCCTGCAGGTTTTAACCCAGGCTCACAGCACCGGTGTTAATGGGAGCTGCAGGAGCAGTCACCCTGCGGAGGCTCAGCCCCTGCTCTGTGGAGGGATGGGATGAGGAGAGCCTCCATCTGCCTGGGCTTTTGTGGAGCGAGGGATTAATTAGCAGGGAGGAGCACAAAGGATGGTTGGGAGCCCCAAGGATCGGTGCAGTGGGGTCCCTGTGAGCCTCTCACCGTGGGACAGGAGACACAATGCCTTTGCAAAGTGCTTTTGGATCCAGAGGTTGGGGATCTCCAGATGTGGGAGCAGTGTTAGTGCCCGTGGAAGCAGCTCATGAGACATCATCCAACTTCTTTGTAAGTTGCCTGAATCCCCACAACAAAGGCCATGCACATGCAGTGTTCCCAGGCTGGGATGCACTTTATGGGATGAGCCTTGACTGACTGCCTGCCTATAGGGATGTTGGAAGGGACTCTACATTAGTGATAGGACAAAGGGTAATGGGTTCAGACTGAAACAGGGGAAGTTTAGATTGGATCTGAGGAAGAAGTTCTTTACTGTAAGGGTGGTGAGGCACTGCAATGTGTTGCCCAGGGAAGCTGTGAATGCTCCATTGCTGACGGTGTTCAAGGCCGGGTTGGACATAGCCTTGGGTGGCATGGTTTAGTGGGAGGTGTCCCTGCCCATGGCAGGGGGTTGGAACTGGATGAGCTTCAGGTCCTTTCCAACCCTGATTGTTCTATGATTCTATGATTCCGACAGGAGATGATGGTTCAAATGCTTTGCCTTGTAGAAGCAGGATGCCATCTCCAGGGCTGGGATTTCCCAAGCAGCTTATGGGATCGGGATGCTGTGAATCCCATGGGATTTGCAGAGCCCCTGGGAAGCACCTCACCTGTGATGTGACTGAATGCAGAGGGAGGATGGACACTCATGGGGCTGGAGCATCCTGCTGGCCCTAATGGACCACACGGTGGGTTCTGCCTCAAATCTCTAGGGATAAACCCACCCATTCCCTAACTCCCCAAGTGACTTTCAGAGGGGTGTTTGGGCTGTAACACCCAGGGCTTGAGGAGAGCTTGGAGGGAGGATGAGCCAGAGGGAGAGAGGATGGAGGGTCCCAGGCTGCGATCCCCCCAGGCCTCACCTCATCACCATCGCTCTGCATTATTACCCTGCCTAACGCAGCATGCTTTTAAATAAAATATGCAAAGATTTCTCAAATTATTTCCCCGGGGCAGTGCGTTTCTATCTTCGCTCGTGCGTGTTAATCTGAAAAATGCAAATTCCCCCCCCATCTGCTGGGGCTCGGCCATTTATTAACTTCGTTTTTCACCTCCATGCAAAATGTTTCTTTCTTTAAGGTGCATGTGAAAAAGAGCAAATTTTGGTCTTTCGGCCCCTGTTTTATTGCGTTGAGAACAAACAGGGTTTGATGGAAAGAATAGTAATAACAATAAATGGCCCTGAGGTGGCAAAGATTGCGGCTCACTCAGCACTGGAGTTGTAATCAGCGATGGGTGTTGGGAGGGTTACAGCTAGGAGAAGGCTGGGCCTGCTGTAAGGGGAAATGCTCAAGTTCAGGGGATAAGATTTACTTATTTATCCCCGGTTTTCATAGTCAGGGCCCCTGAGCAGTGCCCTTCTGTCCATCGTGAGGGCTCCTTGGCAAAATCATTAGGAACAGCAAGAAAAAGGCAACAGATGAGAAAGAAGAGGGGAATCGGGATCCCAGCGCAGTGCTTTCCCTGACAAGAACCTGATCTGACAGAGCTGGGCGCGTTGAGAGTAATTGGCAGCCTCTGCCCGGGAGAGACCCATGGACAAACTTGCTCCAAGACAAAATGATGCTCCATCCCTGTGCCTTGGGGTCCCGGCGGCAGCGGAGGGCGAGATGGGGACCATGGCTCCAGCACAGGCGCCTTGGGGAGCATCAGCCTTCACCTGAGTAATAAGCCAAAACCCAGGGAAAGCACACATGAAAAGGAAGGCAGAGAGAAACTCTTAGGGAAGAAGATCAAAGTCCCGCCTTCAAAAACGCTGTCCTGCAGCTATGAAGAAACCCAACTAGCCCTAATTGCAGCACGGTGCGGGCACAGCACGGGAGCAAGGGCTGCCCATGCAGTGGAGGATGGTTTGGGGGGACCATGAGGCCCCCAGCCTGGAGCAGCAGGAACACCAAGGCTATGCTGGCTTGGCTTTTGGCTTTGGAGTCCTCCTGCCCCATTCCCACTGGCCCATGGAGCTCAGGAGCGATGTGCAAGTGAGAAGTGGTGCTGATCCTCATGTGAAGGGTGAGCAAGGTCTGCACCGGTCTAAGGGAGCTTCTTCCAACAGTGCCTGTGCCTGCAACAGCAGGAGGCACAGGGAAAACTAAGCCCCAATTCTCTTGTCATTTATCCTGCAAGCCCGGTGTGATGCTCAGTCATCAGAGCCAGTTGTGCAGCTTTAATGGAGCTCTGCTGGATTCTCTGTGTTCATCCAGACGCCTTGCTTGCACCCATACAGAATAACCAGGTTTTATCATGTCCATGCAGAAGAGCCCCATAGGGCCCCACGGTACCAAGCCCAGCGTGAAGCAAGGCTGCTCTCAGCTGCCTCCACCACACCAACCTGTGGCTGCCCATGGTTCCCAGGGTCAGGCAGTATTCCATGCCTCCAGCACAGTGGTTCTGCTCGGGCTGGTTATGGCTCTGGAGACAGGTGAGGGATGCGGCAGGAGCAGGGCTCTGCCTGCCTCCAGCACCCACAATGATGCCTGGCTCCTTATGGGAAGAGCCCCAGCTCCCCACTGCCCTTGGAGGAGGACCCTGCAGGGTGATGGTGGGTCCTTGCCTGTGCTTCAACAGGGTATCCCCAGCTTCCTACCCCATGCCCCTTTGTGGTTAGGTGTGGATTCTTCCCTTTTCCCCGTGTGGATGAAGGAGCGGAGGAAGCTGCTGCTTCCAACACGTTGCATGCTGTATGCATCATAAGGGTATCAAACACAATTGTCTTCCATTAGTTCCTTCAACATTTGAAAAAGAAACACTGGATCAAACTCGTGGCCAACTGCTTGGACATGATCAGAGAGTGGGTTTGTGCGTGGGAAACAGTTACAAAGGAGAAGGGAGCAGGGGCTGCCCGGAATGCAGCCTCTCTCTTGGCAAACAGCAGAGAAACTCCAGAACTGAAGCTCTCGCAGGCGCCCCATGCAACTTCCCAAGGCAGCACCCAGGGATGGGGCAGAGGGAGCCCAGGCCCAGCGTGGGGTGGTGGGGACAGGGATGGTCCAGGGCTGCTCTGCCTGGACCCATGTGGGTGCCAGCAGCATTCCAGGGCAGCTCCAGACATCGTGCAGCACCAGTGACCGGGGCTGGCTACTGCAAAGCCCCTCTGTTTATTAACATGTTCAGCGCACAGCTTTCCTCTGCAGGCAGACACTTATTGCTGCCATCAAACAGGGTCTGGCACATGGTGATGGATGAGCTGACAGGTTTGCCTCCTCTCGCCGCGGGCCTTGCAGCACCCTGCTCCTCTAGCACGTGAGCAGCAGCTGGTCCCCTGGGGGACACACAAGGGCCCAGGACCCACAGCACCAATTCAGCGTGACCCCTGCAACGGGTGTCAGGGTGCCCAGGTTCCCGCTGCAGTGAAGGGAAGCAGCTGGCCCTTTAAAGCCTTTTTTCCCCCTCTCTTGTTAAAAGATGTCTGGGAGGGGAACTGCCAATCTGAAAAATGATCCTTTCTTTTTTCCATTTTCTTCCTTCTCTCCTTCTAGCTTGTGCTCATCTGTTCAGGTGAACCGCAGGCACATTCATTAAATCTCTGTCTTTGACACCTCAGCTGCTTTGGAGCCCTGGGCTGATCTTTCTCTTTCCTTTCTGTGTTTTTTTTTCCCCTTTCCTGATCAGCACACTAAAGCAGCGCGAGCGAGCTGCAGCATAGTTAACTAAGCATAACCTCAACTGCTGTGCGGCCGGTTTTGTGGAGGGCACCGGGTGCAGCCACTGTCCCTGACCAGGGACACAGCAGCAGTGCCACCGGGGTGGCAAGGAGGGAAGCTGGGCATGATGATGGGGGCACAGCCTGCACCCAGCCAGTCCCCTAGGCCACAGCCAGCAGCCAAGGGTGGGCTGGCTCCGCTTCCCTCAGTCCCGTTACATCCTATTACTCCCTGCAGGAGCCCCTTCCTGTCCCCTTGGCTCCCTGAACCCCCTTTTCCCATCTTCCTTCCCCTCGCAAACCCACTCCTCACCTCTCACATAAATCCCATCCTGCTGGAGGGGCATTGGAGGGACTCAGCCACTCAGCCAAGAGGGACAGAGCTCATCTCCAGCAGTGTGGCTGCCTCTGGATCGGCTTCTGATGGCCTCCCCGGCTGAGCGGGGCTGGAGCAGGGAGATAACCCGCCCGGCTGTGCCAGGAATGATTTGGCCTCGGCTGTGCTGGCTGCGGACCCCATCGGCTGCCTGCATCAGGCTCTGGCATCAAGCACAGGGGGTGGCAGTGGGATGAGATGCCTTCCCACAGCCTTTGTGTGTGGGATGAGGGATGGATGTGGCTCAATGTGAAGGAGTGGGAACAGAAAGCATCCCTTTGGGAGAGGCAGAGCTCCAGCAAGGAGGAGGGCAGGAAGGCTGGGGCTGGGACCAGAACACCTTGGGAAAGCACTTGGCTAAATCCCAGCTCTCTGTGGGATGCAGTGCTTGGCACCCAGGGCATGATATCTCTTCATCAGGACAAGGGGCAATGGGTTAAAACTCAAACAGGGGAAGTTCACGTTAGATCTGAGGCAGAAGCCGTTCCCTGTGAGGTGCTGAGCGCTGGCACAGGGTGCCCAGAGGAGCTGTGGCTGCCCCATCCCTGCAGTGTTCAAGGCCAGGTTGGACACAGGGGCTTGGAGCACCCTGCTCTATGGAAGGTATCCCTGCCCATGGCAGGGGTTGGAAGGGGATGAGCTTTAAGGTCCATCCAACCCAAAGCATTCCATGATTCTATGATTCCATGGCAAGGCAGCAGCTCCAATGTGTGTCCTGCAGGGACGGGGACCAGCCCAGTGCTGAAGATGAGGCTCAGCAGGGCTGGGCTCCGTGAAGCTGTGAATTCCTGCAGAGTTTTGTTAGCAGGATCGGCGCGCGCAGCCTGGTGCCCTGCTCCGAATTCATTATCCGCTGACACGATTTCACTTCTTTCCCTTTGTGTTATTTTAATTAACGGAGATCTCCTCCAAGCAAGCCAGCTGTCATGTAAATTGTAAAACTGTCAGCATGTACAGGAACTTAACAGGGATTTAGAGGAAGGCGCACACAAAGGGATGTGCCGCTTCCCCGCTTGGTTCTTGCCTTCAATGTCTGCAATCTGGCACATTTGTAAGGCTGAAAAAAGAAGTGTGAGGACCGGGTTGCAGCTGCAGATGGAAGCTCAGCTTCGGTTTCAGTCCATTTCCGGGGACAGAGGTGAGGGGCAGAGGGACTGCCCAGGTACCTTTGATCAGCATCATTTTCTTGCAGCCCAGCCATCCCTCCCAGCTCCTTTCCCCTCATCCAAGCACACCTATACCATAGGAAGGCCTCAGCATCAAGTTGGGCAAAAGAAAACCTCAGTGGCTTTGCTACAATTAATCTGGTCTGTGTCCATCGTGGATGCAACCTCATCCACACTCATCCCAAGCTTTATGCAACCATGTGTGCCGATAGCTGGCTCTCCAGTCTCTGCTTCTGCACCCAGTTTTATGTAGGTTGGAGATACTTAACTATGAGTTGAAATCAGCCAGTTCTTCCTACGATTGGGCTCTGCAAACGAGCAAACCCCTGTTAATGGGTCCCATATGTCTTAGGCTAAAAGCTGCTTCAGCAGCAAGAGCAGCAGATGCAGAACAATGTAGGTGGAGATGCAGTGATGCAGTTCATGTGAGGATACTCTGCAGACATCTCGTCTACCTCGAATGCAAGCAGAAGCCTGTGGTACCCCTGCAGCCATCCATTAATAAATGTTTAGGCTCTATCGATGAAGGTTTGCAAGGGCTCAGCTCAACGGGAGGCTCGGAGAGGACAGCAGAAAGCAGAGATGCTCTGGAGCAGTGGATGGCTCCGGGCAGCAGGACACTGAATGCAGGAGCCAAGGAGGAGACGTGCTGGAGCAGCTGAGGATCTCTGCACATTGGTGGGACCTCGCAGGGACACGGAGCAGCAGAGATGCTCACAAAAAGTGCTCCGTGCAGAGGAACCCCCCAGGCACCCCCAGGCTATAAGAAAATCTGTGTTCTTCTCACTGCCTGCTTTTAGGTGCACATCAACAGCCTGAGAAGTGTCCAGCTTTGCTGTAGTGTTTCTGTGCATGTCTCATCCCTGAGGGCTACTGAGCTGAGTCAACTTTGGATGAGGACTCAGCTGCTTCATTCCGTTTCCTGCCTTCCTCATCAGAAATTACTTTCATTGTCCTTCAAGAGCAAAGCAAAAAGATTTCGGACCACATTTTGGTGACGAAGAAGGGATTTTCTTTCCCAGCAGCAGCCAGAGCTAAAACCCTGGAGACAACAGAGAAAGCTGCAGTGTTACGGCCCAAATGCTGAGCTTATCCAGTGAGCACAGCCGGGCTGAGAGGGCTGCAGAGGGATGCTGAAGGTTTCTCAATCAGGCCAACTTGCCAGGGGCTTGGAAATGCCTCTCACATGCGGAGGTTCCCTCCTCAGCCCTGTTTGCCATGCCAGGCATGCTGCCTTGTCCACCGAAACAAATGACCTTGAGCAGAGCTGCGGGTCAATAAAACAATTTGCTAACTGATCCATCTTCCATGGCAAACAGATGAATCAGCTCCAGCTCCCTGGGCTGTATGTGTACGGATGGGAGAGCCACAACGTTCAAATAACATGTGCGGACACATCCATCTCCGTGCAGTGAAGGGATGGCTCCAAGTGAATAAACGTATGCTCTTCAAGATGGAAAAATAAAGCATCTCTGGGTGTTCTGGCACTTGACTTTCTCAAGTGCTCCTCTTCAGGACAACGTGGCTTGGGCTGCCCTCTCTCTTGGGGATGCATTGTGTTGCTGTGCTCCTGCTTCTGCTCCCCTGGCCCATCCCCAGCCTCCTGCCCTTGCCACCACCTCCATCCTCCATGAAGAACGGAACAAAGGCTCCGATCCCCAAGGCTTGAGCTAAAGTTTCAGCCCCAGCAAAGTGACTTACAGCCAGGAGCTGGGGCAACCCGGGAGGCACACTCTGATTCTACTGCTCCTGCGCAGCAGAGCACTAGCAGCAATTAAGAAACATCCATTCCCACTGCAGCAACACATCCTCCAGCAGCAATAGGCAGGCGGTGGGAAGGAGATGGAGCCGGTGCGGGCAATGCAAACCTGCTCCCTGGACCGAGGGCTCATGCGCCTGGCTGAGAGCAAACTGGGGCACTGGGAGGGAGCAGAAAGGCCCCGAGGCAGCTTTGCTCAGTGAGGCCCTGATCGCAGCAAGGTGATTAATGCCCTTCTGCTCCCGTGCGCTCAGCCCTGCTGCCTCGGCAGGTCCCACACCGCGGGCACCAGGCAATGGGCTTTGCAGGGAATGGTGCTTGGTTTTCCACGTACAAAAGCAAGGATGGAGCTGGCGGTGCAGGGAAAGGGCAGGGCAGAGCCAAGAGTCCAACCCAAGGGCTTATCCTTGGCCAGGAAATGGCCGATGAATTAACACTGCTCCTGGGAGAAGGGGTTTTGTCATCTTTCTTCCCAGAGGATCCCCAACAATGGATCCAGATCTGTGTGGGAAAAAGGGATCCGCTGTCTGGGATCAGTGGGTTTTAGGAATCCCAGGACAGGATGCCTCTCCCCTCTGCTCTCCCATAGCCAGGGGTCAGTTACCTGGTCCTGCTCCCCTGGCTCTGCCCCACAGGTTAACAAGGTTAGGCACAGCTCAGTGGCAGCAAATAATAAGTCAGTGAACGGGAGCGAGTGGCCGTCCTTATTATGGGGAGGTGAGAGGTTGAGATTTGCCTGTCCCAAAGCTGAACAAGCCCCATGCACCCCCCTGAGGGCACAGGAGCTGCTTCAGCCGCACACCAGAGGTAACGGAGATGTTGGGAAGGCTCAGGAGAATGGAGTCCCTTCCACAGGGCCATAAGGAATACCTCATTCCCCGGCAGCTTCCACCGGGCAAAGCTCGCTCTGCGCTGGGATTGCTGCAGGGCACTTCCTGCGAGCCATTAAAGCGAGCTGGGTAATTAATACCTTCCACGCATGAGGGAAAATGAGAGCAGGTGGAGGGAGGAGGGGACGGGAGGAGGCAGCTCAGGTTTGAGGGCAGTCGGGTGCTTTTCCCTACATGTGGCATTGCACGTTTGGAGCCTCCCGTACGCTGCAGCATTCACAGCTCTCGGGTGCGTTATTAACAGCCAGGTCCCGGGCAGCACCATGATGCTGTTGGACCGCACATCCCACTGCTGCCCGGGCACCCCGTGAAGCCAAGATCCTGTTGGAGCAGCACCGGGCTCAGCACGGAGCTGCATCCTCCAAAACCCCCTCCAAAGCAGCCTGGCAGCAGAGGGTTACGGCCCCTCAGTGCTAAGGAAAGCTCCATTTCAGCACCTTAAATACAGTTTCTTAACAAACAAAATGTTTATTTTCTAGATAATAATAATAAAAAGGATTCCAGCCTCAGGGCATTTAGTGCAACGGCTGCAAGCTCATTGGAGCGTGTGTCCATTACCGTCCCCCACTCCAAACCCCCACACATCCCAGTGCTTTTTTCCGGGAGAGTGAGTGACAGACCCTGATCGATGCTGATTTTGGTCTTAAATAAACACATCGGCCCTGCTTTGCCAGGGAAGAGCGAGGTGTCAGCATCTGGCTGAGAGGCAGAGGGAGGGAAAGCTGCCGAACAGGCATTGATTCGGGATGTATTTTCTGTTCTATCAGCGCTGTGCCATGGCAGACAGGCGCAAGATGGGATGTAGCGGTTGGGAAGGTGTCGGAACAGGGGTTATTTTGTGGTTTTCTCCTTTAATTTACGTTTTCTCTGGACAGGAAAATAACTGCGATGGAGTTCAAATATTCCAAGAGCATTGTCCTGCATCAGACATCTCACTGCTGCCCGATCAGAGCACCCAGCAGGGAAAGGTGCTTTAGTGTTGACAGTTGCCATCAAGAGCAAAACGCCTTGATTGCTGAGCTATCACAATACCCATCACCAAGAGCTGCGGAGCTCCAGGAACCCCCGAGGTTCTTGGAAATGCAAACTGGAAAACTCTTTGGCTTTCGCATCAGCATTATGTCATCCTTAAAATCATTTTATCCCTCTTTGAGCACCACTGTGTCCAATCCATCAGTTCAATACATCTCCAGTGCCCGTTTCTTGCTTTACAGCAGTGTCAGGCATCAATATCAGCACAGCAACAGATGAAGCTTGCTGCTGCAGCAGCCCTGGCAATCTCCTCTGCACAAGGTGCAACTGAGGCCACCCCAGACGCTGATGTGCCCTCGCATCCTGGTGGCTCCTTCAAGAGGCCATTCCTTTATCGCCGCATCTCTGAGTCCGTGTTCCAAGCAGACCCCAGCCTGGCCAGCAATGAAGGAGCTGTGACTCGAAGGTCACAAGTTACTGAGCAGAACTGGGGGAGAAATTCCAGGAGAGCAGATTGAGATTGTTTTAATTAAAAGCAAGAGGCAGGGGAAGGGGGGGCAAAGCAACACTTGAGCAATCAAACCGTGTTTTCCCCTCGTGAAGGCGAATGGTTTGAGGTAGGATTAAGAAAGCTGAAATTGTCTTTTTAAAGGAATGTAAAAATATGGATGTTGGAGTGATTGACAAATAAAGGGCACTCTCCTTTAATTTAAATATGCTCCTAGTTTGTGCAGAATATGTTAATTTATACATTGCCTAAATAGCCAGTAGCTATTGTCTGTAAAACCACATCAGATCAGGGCAGCAGGGCAGTTAATGTACTGGCTGGATGTTATGGGTGGTCAGTGAAGCGATCCGAGCTTCCTTCCACTGGCTCCCAAGCCCTAAATGGAATAGCTGAGCTGTAAAAAACTGCCAGAGGCATAAACTGAAGTTCGTTCTGTCAGCCTTCAATAGGACGAGGCTCTCCTTCCCACAAGGGCCCTCAGACAGAGCCCTGCTCCTGCACCTCCGTGACCCCAGAGCCGTTCTGCTCCTGCTGGGAGCAGGAGAAGGCTCCTCGGGAGCCCTGCAAGCCCCGTGCCCTCCACAGGGCTGACTTCAGAGCCGTGGGGTACCCGCAGCACAGCCCCAGAGCTGGGCATGCAGAGGCTCTGCAGCACCTTCGCTGATGCTGTGCCTCTCCTCGTGCCTCAGTTTCCCCATCTGTGGGCTCCCCCAACCTCCCCCCAGCTGTGTTTATGACACTGTGACATTTGACAGCCTCTGCCCCCCAAAAGAGCTTCGGGTGATCCATCCCTGACCTGCCTGTACTGCCATGACTTGGTCTGGGCACTGAGCGCTTTGTAAAGCAGAGGGGTTTCTAATTAACAGGATTCTGATGTTAATTAAGACGATCTTTCTCATCTCATTTAGATGTCACCAGGGCACTGCTGCTTCCCTGGGCTCCTCAGGAGCTTTCGCTCACCTGGCAGCTCACACCCCAGGGGCTGCGGGGTCTCAGGGCGAGGGTCCTGGATGTCACCTTAAAGGTCCTGGAAGAACCAAGTGATCAGCACCAGATCTCACACTTCAGGGCCTCCAGGAATGTGCTTCAGTCTTCCCAGTCTTCTCCTTGCACAAACCGACCAGCCCCAATGGGTGACTCCAAAGGGGAATCTGGCCTCTTGCCTCCCACGTCAGGCCAGTTAGCCAGCCATGTTACAGATTCACCTTGCTTCAGAAAAGTCCACCTTCTGCATTCCCGATGCCTTCCCATAGATCAGCCTGGATTAAGTTCAGAGTGAAATGATAAGCACTAATAATACTGCCGCCTTGCCCCTAATTATATTCAACATAATTACGTACCCTCAAGAAACCTTTTAAGGAGCACACTCCCAAGAGCGCTCCGGTTCGAGGGATCCCTTTGTTTCTGGAAAGAGATATCCTCGGAGCTGAATCCTTCATTAGTCATTGCTAGAGAGGCTCCTGCTCAAGTCAGCAGGCTACGTGTGCCATGTGCCCTGCTTGAGGACATGGGGCAATGCCCATCGAGCAGCTGGCCACCAAAGGAAGATTTCTGCAAGCACCTCAGACTGCGGTTTGTTGGCAGCATTTGGCAAGGAAAGAAAGCCTGGAAATCTGTTGGAAAGTGTCAGCAAAGGACTCTGGGTTTCACTGCCTTTTATCAGTTTATCACGCTTCCCTTTCCCGTGTTTTAATCCCACGGAAGTGCCGCAGCTCTGATGTGTGAAAGCAAAAGAGAGATTGGATCCCTTGGCTGCAGAGCTACGAGTGTGAGGCTGTTCTCCCAGGATCTGCCGGGGCATGGGGAGCTGCTGCGTTGCCATTTCACCCCCCGGTGCTCTCCAAACCGGGTCTGTGTGCAGAGCCCCGGGTGCCCGGTGGATGCGTGCCATTGCCGGTGAGCCCATGGCTGACTCCAGGCTGTGGCACACAGACCTGTGCTGACTTGGAATCTCGCTGTTGGGATTGAATGGCAGCTCCATGGAGGCAGTCGAGGGAAGCTTCCCAAGGCACATTCTGTGAATGGGATAATACTTTGCCTATGCCACTGTGCAAGTGGGAGCTAAAGGTGCGAACTGGAAATGCGGAACCCACCGCATCCTGCCCTACCTTGAGATCAAGGCTGGGGAGGAGCAGCAAGGATGTTTGGAAGGGAGGAATCAAATGCATGCTTTGAATATAGGCAACGTGGTTTAAGATAGTCCGTGGTTTTTCTGAGCAAATTGCCTCTTCCTTCAGGGCGCTCCCAGCCCCAGGTTCAGCAGCATTCCCAGTCTGCAGCCCTGAAGTCCTTTTGGGAAAGGGAGAACTGTAGCTGGGAAGCAGAAGCTCAGCCCATCCCTCTCCATGCATCCCCACATAACCTTCATTTCAGACTGGTCCCTCTCAGCACCAGGGTCTGAAACCCAAGGATGAGTTTCCAGGGAAGATTCCTCACTGAAATAGTTAATGAGGAATGGAACCATCCCCCATCCTGCTCCCCCCGAACAAAAATCAGAATAATAATTAAAAGATGCCTAGAAACGCTCTTGGAAGAGCATAAATTCTGAAGATGAAAGTAAATGATTAAAATAATTAAATACTTCAAGTTGACAAGCAGAAGCAGAATCTTGCCAACGGACATTTGTCGGTAATTAGTTAATTAATCCTAACACAAATTATAAGCCATAACAAACCAGTCAGGCTGAACACAGCCGGCTGTTCAGGATGAAACTTCGGAGAAGAGGGAGGGAGAGGGAGAAGAAAGAAAAGTTGGAAGGTTCTTGTGGATCCCAGGGAAGATGCTGAGCAGGAGCTGGTGTCCTCTTGGGAAGCACGGCCAGGGATACAGGCTGGGGCAGGACAGCGGATGCTGGAGCTCTCCTCTCCTCTGCTCTCAGGTGCTTGTGCTGCCTGCTCAGCGCTCTGCTCTCCCTGCTCAGCTCCTCACCAGCCTGGACCAGGTTGGATGGGGCTTGGAGCAAGCTGCTCCAGTGAAAGGTGTCCCTGGCAGGGGTTGGAATTGGATGAGTTTAAGGCCCCTTCCACCCAAACCATTCCATGATTCTGTGGCTCTATGGACAGAAGAAGGATGGGGAGGTGAGACCTCGGCTGGCTGCAATCCCGCCCAGCAGGAGCACCGCAGGATGCACAGGTCAGAATGGGCCGTGCTGAGGATTCAGGGTTTTCACCGGTTTTCTGTAAGGAAACGTGGCACAAAGGCTTCTGATGTAGGAAGTGTTTTTACGTCAGGCTGAAAAAGGAAGGTTTGTGCTTGGGAGCTTTATCCAGCCAGGGAAAGTCATTGCAAATGACACCAGGACATGCACGTGGTCAGCAGGGACCTGGCGTGAGCCTGATGGATGCTAAATTGCTGGAAAGATGGAGAAAACGGAGCCGCTGCTTTACCTTGTGCAATGGGCAGAGGTTAATGACTGCAGGCTGGTTTCCCACCTCTGGTCACCTTGGCTCAAGTCCAATTATCAGCCCTAGATTAAGTCAGCCCAGTGATCCACAGGGAAGATGTGGTGACTGACAGCTCATGTGCGGCACTGCACCTCCGCATTAACACGTCGGGCTGGGAGTGCAGATGTACCGAAGGGGCAGGCTTTGCCCTTCCTCCAGCATGAGAAAGCTCTTGAGCAGACAGGGGCTGGTTGGTGCTCCCACGGACACAGCACAGGGACTCTTCTGTGGCCAAATGACAGCTGCCAACGCAGTGCAAGTGATGAATGGGACATCCAATTGCAAATGGGCTTTTATCAGTAAGGAAGAGAAGCCAGCAACTATTCTGAAGGAGCACACAGATGCAGGGAAGGGTGATTTTCCCACAGATTCCAGACTGTCGGAGGAATTGCCTGATGTGCCACATCGGGCCATGGATCATGTGAGTGGATGTACGACCATGTGAGCACCCATGACCATCTACTGATGTGTTTCACACGCAGAGGCGGAAGAGCTCAATTACAAGAACTCACCACTGAGGACAAGTAACGCCCACCATTTTTGGTCCAAACTCCCTGAGATGCATGTGAAAACACCTCCCGTTTGCTACAAAATCTGTGCAGAGCTCTACCGAGGAGAAAGTTTTGTTCCTCATGTGTGGGAGCATGTGTACGCGCGTGTTCCAAGTGCTGTGCATTATGTGAGCTCTGACCTTCAGAGGGGAACAGAAGGAATATTTCCCCCCCTGCGGCTAGAGTTGTCAGTGAAATGTCTGTCTTGCTTAATAATTTCAATCTGGGTGACAGGGGACAGGGCATTTTGCTCTGAACGAACGCACTGTAAAAACTGTCAGATAGAATTTGTCTCAAGAAGCAACATTTCTCTCTATTCACGGTCGTAATTGCAAGCATCTTATGACCTGTGGAGCAGCACAGCTTTCTCAGCTGAAGAAAAGGAGACCTAAAATAGGTGGTTTGGTCGTTCTGCAGAGCTTTGGCTTAAACCTCAATGGATTCTAACAAGCACTGGGGATCCCCAGCAGAATGCTTTCATTTGGTTGGGGTTTGTCTTCTAAATCCAGAACAAACTGTGCACAGAAGTGACGTAGCAGAAAAGGACTATAAATTGCCATTCACTGGGCTGGAGTAATGGCCTATTTCATCCCATATCCTGTCCCCTAACTGCCTGCCTCTCTGAATTTCCTCCAAACTGACAGTGGCCAGCGTCTTTTTAATGAACTGAATAAGTAACTAAATGGGTAATTAACCAAATGAGCATGACGATAATTTGATTGTGCTTTCCTCACTTTTAAAGCACAGGAAATAGTAAGAAAAGTAATAATCCAGTGACCAGCAGAAACTCAAACAGAACGAGAGGTTGGGGATCGGGGGGAGCTTTGGGTAGGTGTTGCTGCCTATACATCTCCAGAGCACTGCAGAAACCTGTTTGTTTTATTCAGCGTTTGGATTTCTCGATTTGTGCCTCCTCAGTGGGGATAAAAAACTCAATCCATGTGACCCATGGGTCACACAGCACTCAGATCTAGGCATTGTATTGGGATCATCACCCTGGTTTTGGGTAACAGCCTTTGCAGTGTTAGCCTGCAGTGCCTGTGGCTTCCCTGCCTCGCCAAGGTCTGAGCACGAGTTCAACGGGGGGAAGGAACCAGAAGCTACTGCAGTGTAATGTCCACACTGCTGGGGAGGCTCCGGAAATGGGAAAACTGGGAAATAACACTCCCTGTCCCAGGCACCCCAACTGCCTGCACTGAATGTCCTCTTGCTCCCCGCAAGGAGACAATGATGCCCACTGATGATGCTCAGGAAGGAGCATCCCGCCAACGAGCAGGGCCCCAGCTGCTCTCTGAAATGTTCTCACCTGCAAGATCAATCCTGCCAGAGACACAGGCTGTGATCCGCTGAGGGCAGACGGCAGGTTACAGTCCATTTTCACCTGCACACTCCAATGGATGCCCCACTCTTGCCATTGCAGGTGGAGGGTAAACACTGTGCGATGGACCTGGCAAGCAGGGGTGGCTGTGGGGTGCCTGCAGCACTCATGCTGCCTGGCATTGACATTTCCTGACAAGTCTCGTAGGAATGAGGACTCAGGGAGGAGTTTTGGTGATGGGTGAGGGGAACACACTCCTTCACATTGATCTCAGCCTGGGAGACGGCAAGAGAGGTGAATGGGGGCCCTGAGTTCAGAGCAACCCCACTGCAGTGCTGCTGTACACCTGAAGCTATCACTGCAGGGCGATGCTAACAGTCCGCTCTGCATCCCAGGAGAGCCAGGCTTGTGATTTCAACACCCCTGGCAGAACCCCTCCATCCAGGCAGTGTTTAACACCCGTCTGTCAAAACAAACACGTGAAAGACAGGCTTCAGCTTCTGCTAGCTGAAACTTCAGCAAGAGCTCTTTTCCAGGGGCATCGTGGTGGGGAGGACACAGCCAGGAAGACTGGCACCAGGAGCTTGTGCACCAGTGCAGGCATGAAAGGGCAATGCAAGGGCTGTCCCTGCCCATCCCTAAGGAGAATCTTTTTAAACATACCATGTTTAAGCCCATACAAAGTCATCTTGAGGAGCTCTGCGGAGCCCAGACAGAGAGATTAGGAGCAAAGCCCCATGTAAGCCTTGCAGAGTTCATTCTGGGGTTGTGTGAGCCAAACGGCATGCTTCAGCAGCTAGAGAGGAGCCCAGAGAAATCAAGACATTTCTATTTGCATCCAGTCCGCTGACCTGCCCTGTGATCTCCACTAAATCACTTCTCCTCTCTGTGCTTTCATTTCCTGCACCTGAAATAGCAGGAGCACGAGGATTCTTTTCTGGGAAACAGTGAGCTCCTAGCAGGAAAACTTGTCTAGGCATTATAGTAACTGTACCATCATCTTTCCTAATACTGCACAAAGACAGATGACATCAAAGGGCAAAAGCCAGTGAAAACAATCCCTAGGATGAAAAATAACCCCTGCACCACGGTCATGCATTATACCACAGCCTCACACTGCTGAGCTGCCTTGTGAGGCAGGGACAGGATCAAAAGCTGAGCCCAGATGCTTCAGGCCAGCACTGCCCAGCTTTGCTTTAGCACAGGTGGAGTTTTACATAGGCTGCTTGGCCTCTGCTACTCATAGCTTTTATGAATGGAGTAACCCCACCAAGGTTGTGCAGCACGCATGTATGAATGCACGTAACTGCAACAGATAAAATAGGAACGATCAATTTCAAGACATCCAATCATGTCATAGAGTACCAGGTTGGAATGGACCTCAGAGATCACCTAGCCCAACCTTTCCAGGCAAAGCATGACCAAGACTAGATAACAGACCCAGACATACTGCGGCCTGGACAATTTCCCTTTAATGGGGACAAACATTCCCTAGTTTGTTCCAGGCACTGCACTGTCCTTACCCTGATGTACCGTCCAAGTGCCTGCGCCCTGGGAAGACAGGTAGGGGTATACAGGTAGGGATGTACTGGATGCACACGTGCTTCCTAAACAGGGACATTCAATCTGTCAAGAAAATCCAGTAACAACATTAACATTTCATTGTACCCCAGGGCCCAATAAAGATCAATGAGGTTGGTAGCGTTTTTTTGTTAACCTTCTCTTAAAAAGGCCTCAAAAATGCGTAGACGGGCTAGCTCTATGTACATGTGCAGTATGTATGGCCGTGGATAGGGCAAAATGGGTTTCAAACTTCAGGTTGGATCCACACAGAAAACACTTAAACACTGGCACGGAGCTTGGCCATTGTTAGGCAAAAGAAAACGTCCTGGTTTGATTTATTCACGCAGCACTCAATTTAACAAGTGTAGCTACAGGCAATTGGAAAACAGTCAAAATGGTGAATTTGCTGCTTACACTCATTTATACTGTTTCCTGAAGACAATTTGCTGTTGCTTTTTGGCATGCCTAGTATTTTTCAAACCACACAAAGGTTGTGCCCGGTCCTCATAATTACACAGGGACTTTTTTGGTTATAGGTGCACTTAGGGGGTTGCCATGTGCTGGGCATCCAGAGTTTTATATCCTGGGGCTGCCTCCTTCACGGCAACTGCCGGGGGAGTTTAATGCTCCGGTGGCCCCTTTCATCAGTGAGGGGCTGGGTCTTTGTGGAGCGGCACTTAGTGAATGTATTAGATGGGGCTCAGGCAGGGGAGAGTCTAATCAATAAACCAAGTGCCAGTCGGAGTTATGCCGCTCGTCAGGACGGCGCCTGGAGTTAGACAATGTCCAGGCAATTAGAGGAGTTGTTTTGTTTCTCTTGTTATTAATTATCTGCATTACAGCCACACCTGGAAGGTTCTGGGTGCTTCACTTAAGCACTTTCTTTGCCCTAAGAAATTGAAGTAGATTGACAACCGGGGAGGGGGGAAGAAAGGAATAGCAGAGAACAGCACTTGCTGACCAGCGGCTGCCACAACCCGTGTGCAGCCAGGTGATGAAATCCAGGGTCTCCATCTGAGCTCAAGGAGCACCTCCAAAGCCATCAACTGATAGGAAAATCGCAGGCATACCTGCGCCACAGCTTTCCCTTGGTAGCTGGCACGGGCATGTGAGCCAGGGCAAAGAACCCTCAGCAGGTGAGCCAAGCCAGGGCTTGTCCTTTGTGCTGCCGGGCTCTGCTCGGGGCTCGGGGCGGCAGGAGGGATCCTGCCCTTGCTGAACACAGTCACAGCTCCCGCTGCATCCCGGCTAGCTGCTGGACCCCACCGCGGTGGGAGCTGCAGGAAGGCGCACGCTGCAGCTCGGAGCTCAGCCCTGCACGCAGCCAGCACCGCTCACTATTCCCAACACAGGGAGATGGGCAGCAACTAAATCCCTCCATCGCTCCTGGAAGGGTTTCACTGTCTCAGCAGCTCAATTCCCTTTGACTAGAGACATCAGGGGCTGTGGGAGCGCTGGGTACTTATTGCCATTAGTGTGTCTGCTGCCATACAAGGAGGGTTCAGAGCCTTCAAAGCAGGATGTGCCATTATCATTGCTCGAGACTCTGCCTTGGAACTGTGCTTTTCAATACCAAACACGGCACGTTTGGTCCAGGAATGGCACTAAAGCCTGCCAGGAACCAACACCCCAGGACCCCTGTCCAGAGACCCAAGTCTGCCTGAACCCCCCCCGAGGGCTGAGCCCCCCGGCCTGGACCAAAGGGCCCTACAGGCCCCAGCAGGGCCCTGAGAGAGCCCTTCCCAGCGGCGTTCCGGGATAAAGCGGGCAGGGATAAAGCAGGGAATCAGGATAAAGCGAGGAACTGGGATAGAGCAGGCAGGGACAAAGCAGGGAATCGGCATAAAGCGGGGAACCGGGATAAAGCGGGGAATAGGAATAAAGCGGGCAGGGATAAAGCGGGGAACCGGGATAAAGCAGGCAATAGGGATAACGCGGGAAGCTGGGATAGCGCAGGCACAGATAAACCACGGGAGCGCTTCCCGCCCGCCCACCGTCGCGTAACGTGACGATGGCGTCATCGGTGCGCGCCGCGGCGCGGGGGAAGGCGGCGGCGCTTCGCTGTGTCACGGCGCGGGTGGAGGGGACGGCGCAGCGCGGCCGCCATGGAGTACCTGATCGGTATCCAGGGCCCTGACTACGTGCTCGTGGCCGCGGACACGGTGGCGGCCTCCAGCATCGTCCAGATGAAGAACGGTGAGAGGCGGGGTGGGCGGCCTGTGCGGGCCGCGGCTGCCGCCGGGCGCGGTGGGGAGGCCCCGAGCCTCTGCCGCTGAGGGGATGTGTTGACAGAGGTGTGAGCGCCGCGGGGTGTTCCTTTGCCGTTGGGTGCTTTCCTTGCAGGGCAGCACCCCGAGCCCGAGCTCAAAGGGCCGCTGGCTTGCAGTCCTTTCCAAGCCTAAAGCAATACCGCTGTTGGGTTGTCGCGTTAGCTTCCCGGTTCGGGTAAGAGGTGACTTGTCAGCGCGAATACCGCAATATCCATGTGTTAAAACCACTGCAGGGATAGCGAGGGGTGAGATTGAGTGCTCGGTTGTGTCTGGTTCTCTGGTAAAACGTAATTCATGTTTAAAAGGAGCTCTTTGTTAGAAGTAAAAGCATCAGTGAAATTCTTAGCACAAGGCAAATAAGTGAAGCTGTAATGTATATTTGACTTCTTTATGTGGTAAAGCGTGTGGGGCATTACCAAGGCTCTGAAGTGCTCTGAAATGAGTTTTTCTACTTCCTACTGCAGTAGTCTAGACTGAAGGTTGTTTACGAGGTTTAGTGAGCTTTGTAAGCTGAATGCTGTGCTTTAGAAGCTCTTAAAGACACCCTAAACAACCGTCAGCATTGATGAGGTGCATCATCACAAACCCATGAATGCTGCAGCAGTGCTTTTACCTAAACTATTTCTCTTCAGGTCATTGGAATGGTGTTAGAGGGTTGTGGAAGGTGGTGGCACATACACAATACACATGCAATCACTACAATCCATGGTTTGTAAGTTAACTTTGGTTCCAAGTAGGTTCATTTATAAACTTTAAGGGGAATGTATTTAAAACATAAGATCTGTTTGTCTTTTTTGGAGGAAAAGCCCCCCGCAAATTTCAGGTATTTATTTAAGGTATCGACATTTACCAATACTTTAATCTGTAACGAGGTTGCAAGGGCTGTTTGGTGTCAGGGGCTTCCCTAAACTCTGGAGACATGCAGCTTCTGTGCCCTGCTGCTGTTCTACCAAGCCCTGAACTGGTGCTAGAGGATTGTGACACTTCCTACCTGCCTTGCAGCAGAGATTATACAGCAGCATTTAGCGAGCTGAAAGCAAAGCACAGTGGTGGAGGTTTAATGCTGTGCTGTAGGCTCCCATCAGCGCACAGAAGTGATCTTCCTTTTGCGCTACCTGGTACCAGTGTTCTTCTGTCTTGGAGACAAGGCACCCACATATAATGTTAAACTTTGCATCAACACAATAGTCTTTGTGAAGCTTTAGCCTTGGTATAAGAAAGAGCATGGATTTCTGAAGTGCCTCCCTTGCTGAAGGAAGCACTTTGTGCATTTCAGCTTTGTTTCTCTCAATGATGTGTTTAACGAGTGTTGAGTACTGTGCCACCAATGGAGTGCTAGCAGTTGCTCAGGAGCACCTTTGTTAGCCTTCTAGGTTATAGTATAGTTATCTGAGCCTTACTTTGTTTCTGAAAGAAGCCCTGATGTGTTACGATATTGGCAAACTAATTTATTCTTTCTCCTGCCCATGTTATTCTTCTTTGCCTAGACCATGACAAAATGTTCAAGATGAGTGAAAAGATCTTACTCCTGTGTGTTGGGGAGGCTGGAGACACTGTGCAGTTTGCAGAATACATCCAGAAAAACGTTCAGCTCTACAAGATGAGAAATGGTGAGTGAAGTGGCACAGTTACTCACTGGGGGTGTGGAAGTGGGGTTAAAGATAGGTGCAGTTTACAGCTGATTGTTTCTCAAAGCTTCTCTGGAGTTAATAGTTTCAGCTTATTTTGGTGCTAAGTAGAGGTGGTAACAAAGCCAGGATTTAAGAATGGCTATTAGATTATATGGTGTAAATGGAGAGGCTTATCCAAAGCCCAGTTGGCCTATTTGTAATATAAATGACACAATAATAGGTTTGTTAGTCAGATATTTCTCTTACTATGTCTGCTGTGTGACACCTGGTTTCCTTGATACATTGGACTGAAAAATCCAGGCTGCATGCCCGTGGTATTTTAACTTTTGAAGCTATATGTTTTAATGGTCTATACAGATATGAACTCCCTGGATTTTGAGGGCCCTCTTTCAGCTTGTAGCTTTGAGAATAAACTGGAATTAGGCAAATGGCTTAAGTTTTTGTTACCAAAGACTGTCTTCAGTATTTCAAAATAAGGAAGTGAAACACAACTATGGATTTGTACTTTTACCGAATACGCACATTTCTTTTCCAGGTTATGAATTGTCTCCTACTGCAGCCGCAAACTTTACGCGGCGGAACCTCGCTGACTATCTTCGGAGTCGAGTGAGTAAGAGCTGACAGATTTTGGCAAAGGCTTACAGGGGAAAGTTCCCATTTTCAAGTAATGGAGCGGGATGAAAAGGTGGCAGTGCCTGTCCTTAGTGATGAATTCATTTTGAAAAGATGTTTATTAAAATATGACTTGATTTGCTTGTTTAAACAACTTACCACTTATCATTATCTGATACAACTATAGTCTTAAAAGTCCAGCCTTGGGCCCCAGAAATATTTTGTCACCAGTGTTGCAGACAGTGACATGAATTGCGGCTTTTTAACATTGAGATAAGGTTGTTGGTTTTCGTGCAAATGCACTGGATCTGTTTAATCTTGGAAGATGATTTGATAGAGCCAAGCTGTTTGATGTACTTAGCAAAACAAGCCCCTTTTGTGAACAGCAACATGAGGCTGTCCATAAATATCAAATCCAAGCTGGAGCTGTGTTTTCAGGTTACTAAACTGCAGTTACTGATTTTTTTCATGTAATTTGTTCAAAGTATGCAAAGACATGAAGAGGCAGGTGGATTTTGGAAGGACCAAGGTTATGAAGCATTTCCTTGGCATTCTCAATGTGCTGTATGAAAGAAAACAAGAAAGAATGGGATGCTGAGAATGAAGTTGCTCTTTCAGGGACAGTATGTGGGATAAATCATGTTGCTGTTCTGACTACACTGTGTGTACAGTAACAAATAAAAAGGCCAGGATTAATGTAAGAGCTGTATTGTTGAGAACGATGTGTGTGTGGAGTGCAGCTCAGATCCTTCTTCAAGAACTTTGGGAGCAAGGTAACAAGGTTTTAAAGTCAGAGCAAGTCAGTAGATCTCAGTGCAGGGTCCTGCCTCAATCTCATGTGAAACTCTTCTGGTTTAAATGACTTCAGCTGGCTATGTGGATGAAGCATGGTTGGTAGGTGACGGCTGGCAGTGATGCTGCTTGCTTTAGCTTTTGTTTGGATGTGATTTGTAAGTCTGTGTTTGTTTTGTAGAATTTGGTGTGGGTTTTGAGGTTGATGTGAAGGAGCAATGCTGCTTGGTGCCTGGCCCGGAGGACTATTGTCTGCTGGGTGCTAGTGGTTGTCTTGCGGCATCTGATCTGTACAGATGATGTAGGTGAGGCTGACACCAGATGTCCTACCTGCTTAAGCACAGGCAGCTATTTCTTACGTATGATTTAAACTGCCTCTACCAGGAGTAATTTAGCAGGGTTTTTGTTAAAGTGCGCCAGCAGGATGTGGCATAGATGTGGTGCTGTTGTCTTCCTCTGTGCCATATCCCTTGAGGGCTGATCCTCTGTGTGTCTCCTCTCCTTCCTGAGCCCACCTGCCTCCCAGCTCACCTGCTCCAGATGGGCAACACAGTGGGAGGACACTGGCAAAGGCACACGTGTTTATTTACCACAGACAAAGTGTTGTGTTGCAGATGGCAATGCCCTGGAGCAAGCAGAACACTCTGACACTACTGTCACACTACAGTGATCTCTGTACTGTAGGGAGAAGTCCTTTTCTTTAAACATAGCACTTAATGATTTGTTTGTGGGGTTTAGGATTTGATGATACAAACCTTGCCATCAGATTTTTTTCCCTGTGAATTTTGTTTCATTTGTGGAATACCAGAAGGATTAACACCAGCTCTCTGTATCTATTTAAATTGCATATAGGATTCCTGGAAGCTGCTAATTATGTGGGTGATAGAAATAAGAAATGAAAAGGTAAAACATGCCACTGCCTCCTGTTAGGAGTGAGAAAATAGTTTAGAAGTAAGAAGTTTGTTGAGGGAAAAAGTGGTTTGTTGCTGTATTGCTGCTCACTGTGAAGCTGTTTGTTATGGAAGGACTGTGAAGGAGGGTGGCTGACAATGAAACAGCACTTTTTGAGACATTATACTGTTGTGGCCCAGCCCAGAACAGAGCTTGCTGTGCGTTGTTAATCACCATCTGGGTTCCTCTGTTACCTAGCTTGATCTTGTTTATGAACCCTGTGGCTCATGTAGGTCTTTTCTGGTATCTTGGGGGTGGCTGCCTTGTGAGGCAGTGCCTTGGAGTTATTCTTTCGATAGAAGTGTTAAGTGTAATGGCACTGGCCTTGTGACTTAAGGCTGTTTCATTAATGTGCTCTTTTCTACTGAATAATCAACCTGTAGCTTTTCATGGCATTTCATTTTTTAAAGCAAGGGGTTTATGCTCCAGAGCAGGATCTGAAAAGAATCTTTGATTTCCATTTATGTGTTGCAATTGAGGTAAACTTAAATACTGCTTTAGGCCCAACTGTCTTTCACATAGGTGAGTGGTGCTGTAGCTCCTTTTCCTGTATGCCTACTCCAGCACTTCACTTGATTCACCTGCTGATTTGAGTGCCAGATTTAGCACATGCAACATACTACTTAGGTTAGATGGAGGTAGGGAATAGGAAAAATACCCACCTTGCCTCTTCAAACCTGATGAAGTTCCGTTTCTTGTTGTGATGCTATGTTTAACTGTAGGTGATAGGGTCTGGCCTGAGTCCAGAGGAAGACTGCCAGATCCTTTCTCCTTGTCCACGCATGGCAGGATGCTTCCTTGCTCCCACCTTTCCCCCCTTGCTGTGACTTTGGCTGCAGCCAGATGTCACGCCACTGCTTGTCACCACCCAGCCTCCTGCTGCTGGTCTGCTTGCTTTAGAGTATTTATCACAAGTGTTCTCTTCTGCTGGAAATTCTGAAGGATTTCACACATCCCTTAATTGCTGTAGTTATTTTAAATCAAACAGCGTAAAGTGCAAAGCTACCTGGCATGTGAAATAGTGCCTCTAATGGGAAGGTAAGTTTTGGGGGGGAAATATGATTGATCCTGAAGATGAAGATTGTTCATTTGCATATTTGGTGGCCCTTGAGTCACAGGCAGTCTTCTAAAGAGTTTAGAACACTTGGCGTGGATGTAGTTACAAAAGCCAAGGCTGCCTTTGGAATGGACAAAAGGACAAGGAATACCAGCCCCAGTGTGAAGATGTTAATGTCACTCAGCACTAAGAGGGGCTGTCTGCAAATTTTATTTATAATAATGGAGCTAGTAAAGACATCATGGACATTTCCTTACGGTTAAATCCTGCCTTTCCTGAATAATAGGAAGGCATGGGAGTTGTAAGTAGTCTGATAGAGCATTAGCAGGAGAACTTGCAACTGAAAAACAGCTTACAGATTTGTTTGAGTCTGTATAACACCATTTATTTATGGTTGAGTATCTCACATACGCGAGTGTTGGTAATTCAAAGTCACACAATAAGTTGAGTGATCTTCAGTCATGGCTCTTATGTATCAACTTGTGTGATGTTTCAGAATAAATAAATGAAGAAATAGAGACTAATTAAAGGAATACAGCTGCATGGTAACTTGCTTCCAAGTATTCCTGAATGCTTTGAAGATTAAATCACACAATTTTCAGTGATATGTTTGACATATAACTGTAGCCTGCTTTATTCTTTGTTACTGTCTGGTCAAAGTAGAAGTACAGTATCTTGTGATACTTTTTTGAGTATAAATTCAGTGGGTTTGGTATCAAAATGAACTTTTTTCCAATTATAATGTTTTGACTTTAAGGGGAAATTGTGTTTGTGTTTTAATCTATTATTGGTTGAATCATTTTATTTTCTTGTTGCTTTGTTGATCTAGGCTTTCCAGCGCTTTAAGAAATATCCTGTTAGGATAATTAATTTAATAAGAAACATTTTGTAGATAGGAAAATACTGGAAATATATAAAAACTGTTTTAAAAAATACATATACAATTCCCAAATCTTCTTTGAGCCTACGTGTTAAAATAACACAGTGCAGGCATGTTTCATGGTCTTACAAAGTACACATCTTGGAAGAAGGTGTGCATGCATCTGCTTTATTCATTATAGTGAAACACACTAAACCCATCCCATGAAGGAAATGGCAAAGGGGTTGCTGAACTCCCAAGTACACCAGGGTAAAAAGGCATGGCTACGTTAATGTGGTTACATGGAAAAGATGCTGATACTTCCCAACATATGTGATAGGCCCCTACTGAAGTCATAAACAAGAATCAGAGAAGACAGCAGCTAAATTTCTAGTGTAAGAAAACTGCTTCCAGCCAAACAAAAGTGCTTCTGCAAATGGGATGTTGCAGTATCTTAGTAGTTGGGTTTGAACAGCAATAAACCTATTCCATAGATCTTCTTCATTCATGTGGTCAAGTTAGCTTAGTATTAAAGATTAAATACCTGCAATAAAAACCTAACTGCCAGTTAATAAGAGTGTAACACTGTGTATGACTGTTAGCACTGTATGTAAGCTTTCATGTATGCTGAAAGGGCTCTGGTTAACAGTAGTGTGACTGAGAAAAGAGCATGGTAAATTAACAAAGGAGTTCTTAGAAGCTGCAAAATGTTCACATTGTGCTCACATGTTGACAGTAAAACTCAGCAAGTTTTATGCTGAGATGAACGAATCTGGTGTGAAAGCATAATTAAAGTTTGAATGTGCTATGAAAGCTCTTAAAAACCCCCAGACATGCTCGTTTTCAGGAGAACCAAAGTTTCATGGGTTTATTTGCTTCTGCATCCCATGTTACCAAAAGACCAAATCAGTTTTGTTTGAGGCCATAATCTCCTACAGTGTTGGTATAGTTACTAGTAGTATTTTATGGCAAAGAATTGTGAAATCAACTGTGGTGCTGTTCTGTAGGTGGCAGAGGATTAAGATTTAGAACTTTAGAAGTGGCTGCATTAATGCAAACATGGTTTCTGTTTACAGACTCCTTATCATGTCAACCTTCTCCTGGCTGGCTATGATGACCAGGAGGGCCCTGCCCTTTACTACATGGATTACCTGGCAGCTCTGGCTAAAGCTCCTTTTGCAGCACATGGATATGGTGCATTCCTTACCCTCAGCATCCTTGACCGCTATTACAAGCCAGGTAAGGGATGTACAGAGAAGAAACATCTCCTGTCACCAATTGATAAATTAAAGGTTTAAACAGAAAGATTGGCATTTGCTGAGTGCAATTGCTGTGCTGCTACGGATTTGAGCATGGCTTTTAGTTAGAATAAATGTAGCTTTAAGACTGCCTTCTGTTTTTGCTGAGATGGTAACATGAAACTAGTCAACTCCTTAAAGTGTTTTCCTGTTTGAGGCATAACAGACTGTAAGTGAAGGAAGTTTCAGTTTATTGTAAAACATGGCTAGACTTCCCTGGACCATTAGCTGCTAGTAGTCTGTCTATAATAGCATTTTGATAACTTCATCTTCTACTTGCTTGCCTGTTGGCTATGACATGTACGTTTTCCCAGAGTACCAATCTTCAGAGGGCAGTCTCAGGTCCTGTTGCTCCCTCTCTTGGATTGGCTTTTTGTGTGACAGATTAAAAACATACACGTGAGAAGGTACTCTTGACAAGATTATCTTCAGTACTTTGAAGTGGTGGTGGTGAAGTGAAGATTGTTTGGTTTAGTTTTATGCACATGGTAGCTGTTCGTAATAAGTGTTGTACATGTCTGTACCTGTCTGAAGTTTTAATTTTAGAATCCTAATCCAGTCCTTAATAAACCCCATCCCCACTTTGCAGATGAGAAAATGTACAAAGCTGGGAGTATTGTTAATCTGACATCTTTTGGCTTTAGCTACAAAACTACTGTGTGCAAAGTTGAGTTTAATCTCATAGCAGAGTTGTTTTCTTAGTAGTCCTTTCATCTCTCCTGCAAGAAGGGTAGCTGTCAGTTTTATTCTAATGGGGCTTCTGCCTGAGCAGTGGATGCAGACCTGGAACAGACCCTAGAAACAAGTTTTGAGAGATTCACAGGACTTAGTTGTTTTCCAGTCATATCCCTTGAAAATTCAACTGCTCCATTTTCATCATTCCTTGTGGAAAGAGAAAAATAGTGAGCTAAAATACGTTGTCATGGCTTGACATCCCTATGGAGCACTGGATTTCATCCTAATGTGTGAGAATAGCAGGGGCATCACACACGTGCCTTTCCCATTATTAAAGCTAATACCCAGCAGGGAAGGCAGCACTAAAACCAATGTCTGCCTACTGCCCCTGACTTACAGGCGGCTGTGGACAGATGGAGCTGATTTGAAACTGTAATAAACTGGAGGAGGGAGAGACGTCCGGCCTTCTCCGGAGCCTGGTCCCTGGCCATGGGAGGCAGAATTCCGTCATGCTTCCCATTCAGTGTAACAAATCGATTCTCAATGGCTTGTTGCAGTGTGAGCGCTTCGGTGCAGGGCATCCTCGGTACATCTGGAAAGTGTTTTCTGTGAGCTGGGAAGGAGAGGGTTTGGTGCTCAGCTGAACAGTTGTTTAAATTTAATAAAGTTTCTGTTGGGGGAGATGGCCTCTAATGAAATCAATCTGTGGATGTTTTCTCTTTCAGGTATGACACGTGAGGAAGCTGTGGAGCTCCTAAAGAAATGTCTAGAGGAGGTGAGTTGCCAAACTTAGACCCTTGTGATCTTGAGAAAGGAACGTTTGTTTGCATTCATTTGCTGATACTTCCCTCTTCCTCTTGTCGCATTTTTTGTCTGCCTTTGCCAGAAGGGGTAATAAACGCACATTGACCAGATGTGGAAGAGCTACTGAGGATCTGTGGGCACTTGCATTGTCTTAGCATGGTTCATGTCCTTCAGAACGTAAACTTGAAGCTTATTTGCTTTTCTTTACTTCTGCTCCTTCCATGCTTAGCATAATATTGATACTGTCTATAACTGGGTTCTTATGTTTTTCTAAACATAATTCAAGCATCCTTTTGTGACTTGTGTTGCACTTTAATGTGTACTTCCGAGTGTGCTTCTCTTCCAGCTTGTGAAGTGGTATCTGAGGCAAAGCTTTGACCTTAAAGTTCATGATCATTTTTAATGCAGACATAACCTTTTAGACTCAAAGGCTTTTACTGTAGGAAAATGTTCTTTATTGTTGTCTTTAAGAGATTGAATTGAATGTAACTGGGGAGAAACCTCTGGGGAAGCAGCAGGAAGGAGTACTCTCCAGAGGTTCTGTTTGAAGTACCTTTGATCCATACACTTTGTGCCCGAAGTTGTAGCCCGCTCTGGTCTTGTGTAAATATCTTCCTTGTTATCAGGATTGTGTATTTTCCATCTCCAGCCTAGGCTTAGTCTTACCACAGAGAACAAACAGGGACTAATTGTTACCTGAGCAGTGAAGAAATCACTAGTTCCTAATATTTCAGGCCATTAGAACCAGAATGGAAACATTGATGTACAACAGCGTATCCCTGAAACTGTGCTCTCCTCTTTCATTTAAGCTTTGAATGAATCTCACCTTTTGTCTTTTTGTCTTTTCTTAAACAGCTTCAGAAGCGCTTCATCCTCAATCTGGCTTCTTTCACTGCCCGCTTCATTGACAAAGATGGCATCCATGACATGGAAAAAATACCTCTTCCAAAAGCGACGTCCTAACCCCTGAGATCTTTCTTCAGCAGTCTTCTCTCTTTCTTTTTGTCCACTTCTGGGTGTTTTTCTATTCACTTGGAGCACACAAGTCATGTACTGCACTGGGAGATTGAATAAAGATTGACGTTTATACAGCCAGTTTTAGCTTTTTATTCCACTGCTCCTTCCTGAGAGTATTTAAGTAACCTGTTCTACAGAGAAGGTGAAACTTGATGGGTGCACATGCAGGTTACTTATCTTTCCTCTGCTCAGATTTCACTCCCCAAGTTTTCTTATGCATGAGAAACCTGGTAGTATATTTTCTAGATGACTATGCTGTCCCCCACTCATAATTAAAGCTCAGCAAACACCAGGCAAGTGTTTAATGCTGAACATACAGCATCTGCTTTATTTTTCCAAAGGTGTTGCCACTGTTTGCTTTATAAAACAATAATAATCAGGGTTTTAAAGGCTTCATTTGCTTCCATTATACTTTGTTTCAGTCTAACCCAAGTGGAAGGTGAAAGAAAAGATCTTCAAGTAAAGGATTTGAAAATATTAGTGTCATTTTAACTCACTTGGCCATGGTTCTGTTAATGGGAAAGTATATTCTCCCACTGGCGCAGTAGGCTCGTAACTACCTTAAGTATTTTAAATATAAACTGAGATATCAGTTGTCTGATTTTTTTTCGTTAGTTGATGTGTCTGTACATTTAGAAGCACATGAAAACAGATCAATGAGAAATAGAACTGAAGCACTTCTCACAGATCTTTGAATCACTCACATCGAGCTAAGGCTTTGTCTCTGAGAATAATCACTGCCCTGTCTTGGCTCTAGATGATACTTCTGTATAAAACTCCCTTCAGAGAAGAGCCTCAGGTAATTGTCATGTGCCTGATCCTTGCAGCCTGCCCAGAAGTGATTCTTTTGTGAGCAATTTTCATCACTTCCCTACTTGAATTTGCACGGAGTTAGCCATTTAAAATGTGCTGTTTGGTTCTTGAACAAGCTTGTAAATAGAAGGATGGATGTGTACATGGTGATGTACAGAGAGTATGTACTTGTGTGGCATGGCCCAACACCTCTGTTCTCAGTTGGGAAAGGTAAGTAACAGACCTAACTATTCCATTTGTCAAAGCTTTTTCTGGTCCTGCCCTAGTATGTGTTTGAGAACATTAGTGTCTCCCACAAAACATCAGTAAAGACCAAATACTCCCATCTTACTGGCCAGGTGAGAACTGGATTAGGGACTGGGGCTTGTTTCTTGTTACAGAAGACATTTGCAGCTCCAGTGCCTTAACTCATCCTGCCCTTACTTAAATCGAATTCTTAAGTTCCATCAGGCTTTGTAGTTTAATTCTTTCCAGAATGAGTTCAATTATCAGCTGGTTTTGTTGTAGTCATGGCTGCAGTGGCTTTAATTTAAGGCCAATGACTAACTGAAACATTTTGCTAAAATTTACTTTGTCTTTTAAAAACCTTTTCAGACTTTTGTACACGAAGAAAAGTCGTCCCCTGCCTCATGATTTTCTCCTGGCAGGTCACATTTGACATGAGTAGAGCCTGCGTGTTCCAGTTCTCCGATTGAAATCTCACCCCTTCGTGTTGCATTAATGTATTTGTTTAGCTTAATATGCAGTGTCTCTAATTTATTTTACCACTGATGTTGACTGTTTTTGCAGGTTTCTTGTCTCTTATCGGAGTCGTTGTTGCGGAGGAGCTGAGCTGATGTGAAGTTTTTGTCACTGCATATCGAAGTGGTGATGTCTGCTTATTGGAGGTATTCATTATTTCCGACACCAAACCTGGGGCATGGTGCTGTTAGGTTGGGTTTGGCAGGGACTCTGCCCAGAGTTTTTATTGGCACCTATTTGCATGCAGGTGATTAATAAACATAAAACAATTATTCCCTTGCAAACACCCTTGCTGGATTCAGGTCAGAGTGGAACATATGTTTTGCCTGAGGGCAGGGACCAGGATCTGAATCCCCCATTGAGTGAAGATCCAAGGGGTTGCATCAGAAGCCAACAGAGCAGCAACCTCTAGGAATGAATAAATAGACCTTTATTTCAAACCAGCAGAACAAAAGAATCGGCCCACAGTGAGGTTTGCCCGTGGCCTCTAATGAAGTGGATTCCTTGAAGGACTTCCCAAGAATTTACCCTTTTTAAGGAGAGGTGTGATACTCCTGCTGTTAACTGTGGGTTTTAAAGGTGCTGATGGTTGCATTCAGCAGCAGTCAGTTCTCATTTTTGGCAGTGATACATGGAATCTGAAATCAGGGGTTTAAGGTTTCCATTATCATGGAAGAGAAGAAAACTTCTTACCTGCTTCAAAGGTAGCCCAGAAGCTTTTGGAAACCATAGTTTTCTTAGAATCCAGGAATCCCTTTTCTAAAGAATTCACCTTTCTGTTTGAGAAGCATCTGTGTCTATTGTGGCAGTGCTCTCTTAAGAAATGTGACAGAATTGAGCCCTGCAAGCACTGCTCTCTACTAATAGCCTGGTTCTTTCTATTAAAGGAAGTTAATGTAAAGCAGGGTAACGTGGTCCTGCAGCTGCAGTGAGCTGTTCTGCTTTGCTCTGGCTGCTAATTCTGACCATATGTTTTGCTACCAAAGCCTCAGGGCCTAAAGAGTTAACAAGGCACTTTTTCTCAGTGTAGGTTTCCTGTTTAAAGAAGGGCTCTTCCTGAGCACTGTGCATGTAACAGATCATCGCACCAGCTCATCTCTGCTTGGACCTTGCTCCAAGATCGGTTTACAGGCAAGCAGCCTCTGTGCCTTAGGCCATGGTGGCTTGGGATTGTTTTGCTGGCAGAAGCAGGGTATAGATGCGGTGCTCATTGGTCTTGGTGTTAACTGTACCTTTCCATGGAAGGAAACCTGTGTTTTGTTGTCGGGCTGCATGTGTACTGGAGATGGTGCAGAGGAGGCCATCAGTACTCAGTAAACTGTGCTTAGTGCAAGTCTGTAATGTCAGGATAGTGCTGTATTCACCTTCTGTGTGCAACTACCAGTGGATTCACCTGTGTGTTTCCCCAAGATCTCTCCAGTCCAAGAAATCCATGACCCTGTTCAGTTCAACCATGACTGCTTCAGCCGTGGGTAGGTGAAAAGCCTTGGGCAGGGACTGCTCTTTCAGCAGTTCTGCTTGTAGTGAGCCAATGCAGAGACTACACAGCAAGAGAAATACCAAAGGTGCAGAGGTAAAGCATGTGCGGAGCAATCCTGTAGCGTATTCCCTGCAGTCTGATTCACCTCTGTTCATGGTGATGAAACAGTCGCTGGCAGAAACAACCAAATGGAGCTGTCACTTTTCAGAGTAAAGATGGAGGAGCAGAGCGGAGAATGAGGCTCAGCTCTCCCAAGGATGTGTGTTCATTTGCTCTGGTCTCAGTTTTGACAGGAGGTGGCCACAAGAAGTATTAGCCGATGCCAGGGCTGACATTATGGATCATGTTCACAGTGCTTAGGGTTTGATTCCGTTTCCCAGTCTGAAGCAGGGACAGAATATTCCTTTTGTATAGAGTAGCTTGACATGTAGAGAAGGAAAAACCTTGACCTATGCTACCTATGAAGCAATGTATGTGTCGTGTAAGGAAAGCTAAGTTTATCCTTAACGCAAGTTTATCCTTCAAGCCATTTTCAGTGCCTTTTCCTGAGAGGTTTAACCTCATACAGTTTCCACATGTTATCAGTCTGCCATCAGCAGTCGTTAAGAGCAGGAAACTTCCATGTGAGCGCTGATCAAGCTGAGCAGACACAAGTTGTTGAACAGATTTTTTGTCAGCAAAATGGAACAGGGGAATTAAAATATCCAACTTCTCTGCTTTCCGTGCTCTTGACTCCATTGCCTTCAGTTCTGCGCGCTCCTGACTTGCCGAGGACTGGGGTAAAACCCAAGTTAGTTGTCTTGAAAATAGAAAGTGACAGTTTAAGTGTTTTGTTTCTGTGCTAATGTGCAATTAGGTAGTTATCCAATAAGCTTATTCATGTAGTCTAACTCGAGACAGCTGCGGAAGGCATGGAGAAAAGCCCTTGCTGTTGAGGGATGGTGAGAGGGAAAAGGATGTTTAAAAGGATCTCTTTCAGCATGTTCTTTTCTTCCCCACATGACAAAGTGAAGCATTAAAGGTTAGCAAGATTAGTCAATAATCAAATTCTGCTGATCAGCTCTATAGAGGTGAAGCCATAATGTCTACAGATCTGAATACCAGCAAACACTGTGTAAATTTGGATCTATAAATTAACTCTTAAGGCAACCATAGAAGCTGGGTTGTATGGTTGCCTTAGGTACTAAGAAACTACTACTTAGATAATCATCTAATTGCCTGAAATGATGACTTGGATAAGTGTATTTAATATGGGTAAAGTGCCTTTTGCTTTGTAAAACCTTGATGTCCTCAAATCTCTCCAGTGTTTATGCACAAACGTGAAAATAGTGCATCTTCTGTAGTTAATTCACCGGAGACAAAATGGGCTCCATCATATTTCATGTCAGTGCTTTTAGGGTTATTGACAGTATCCTACTATAGAGCCCCCAAAACGCCTGTGAGCTCGGGTGATGCTTGATCTCCTCTTGCTAAATCTTGCACTGGAATGCAACAAATGCCATTATCCTGCTACCAGAGGGTTCGTGGAGAAAGCTGTGCACCTCCCAGGCCTCTTCCCTTCAGCAGAGGGCAGTGAACTTGCATGCACGCCACTGCTTCCTCAACATTGGGTCTTGTCATCTCAGCCCAGATCATCTGATGGTCACAGACACTTAGCGCTATGGAGAACGGAGTAGTGCCTTGTCCATGGTGGCAGGCAGGATGCACAAGGCGATTTCTTCCCTTGGAGGATGCACATTCATTTTCACATGGGACAGTTGTCCTACGGAACAGGTTTATTCATGTTTCCACGGGTGAAGGCTGAGAGAGTGACTTGCTAAAACAGCCTGAAAGAGTAGCTGGAATCCATCCTCTACAAGTTAGTCCAAGTGCTAACAAGCAGGGGTGTGAAGTTAAAGTACATGTTTAATATTTTAAGGTAATGCCATTCTCCCTTGCAAAAGTGCTCTTGACATTTGCTACGTGCCTGAAGGGAGGATGTTCACAGTGTTTTATCAACAGCAATAGGCTGGGAAGGAAGCCCCATGTGATACTGTTTTCCATGAACTTCCCTGCGATCCCACAGCAAAATTTGCTTAAGGAGAAGAAAAAGTAATCTGGAAAAGTCTGAAATGGCTCTTTTGGAATGTGACATATTCCAGCACATTCGTTCGCCCTTACTCAACAAACACGTAGTGTGTGTTGAGGCCGTGGCTGAAAGATGGCATTGTGGCTTTTGGGTTTAGCAGAAAATGCACTTGGCCAATTCAGATCCACGCTTGGAGTCGATGGGAATCAGAAACGTTAAAGTATGCCACCAGGGTCTGACATCCCGGGCTTGGGAAGACATTTCCTAAGCTGTCAGAGCACTTTATGGTTTTCTTATTTAGAACAGCAGTTTCTTGAGTCTTTGAAGCTTGGTCTGGGGATATAAAAGGGTCTCCGGGGTTTACTTATTTCTTATTTTGCCTCATTTAAAGTAATAAGGTTCAGTCCTTTTAATTTTTAGCATCATCCTTAAAATCATGCAGCTCTGAGTGGGCACCTTCAAGGAGAAAACAATTACTACTGGGTTCTGATTCCATTCCACTTGCAGCATTCACTCACAGCACAAGGAACCCATCCAGGCCATCGCACCTGGGGCTGATGCATTTGATATTCCTAGACCTGTGTGTTGGTGCTTATTGCCCATGCTTTGATGGACATGGAAGGTTGGTTATGTGAGCGCTGCGGGGGTCAGCTTGCCTTCATCTTGGATGGTTGCCTAAGCTGGGTCAGGATTTGAGGTTAACCTCTGCTGCTGGTTCTGGGAGCTGTAAAGCCCATATGGTTTGGGTTTGGGTTTCTGTGTTGGCTCCAAAATATGCACAGAATGAAACCAAAAGGTTCTTTATGTTCAGAAGCTGTGAAAAAGCTTATTAACACATGGCATGAATAGAAAAGAATTGGCCCTGCACTGAACAGAGCTTTTTTCCTGCAGCACTCGGCTGAATTGCTCCTTACCTCAGCAGATTCAAAGGCACCGACAACTTTTGAAAGAATACTTTAAAACAGGAATGTTCCTTTATGTTTTACCTTTCCATCAAAGCCTTCAGGCTTTACCAGGTAAGACCTACAGTGCAGGCGCTCTAAACTCTATCTTCCGCATAGTGTGAAAGATGCTCCATAGGGCAGAGAGGTTTCCCACTTCTGCCTTGCTCAGTTCCCTGGTGACAGATGAATGCCCATGTGGCTGTGCCATGCCAAGGTGGTGATGGGCTCCCTGTCCCACACAGGGCTTGCTCCCGTTGTGGCTCCAGAGAACTGTGTCAAAGCCTGTCTGCCTCTCAGAGAGATCCCAGCTGGGGCAGAGTCAGTTATCTGTGCTAAAAGCCTCCTCTGATGGAGCACGGTAATTACTGTGTTCTTCTGGAGGCTCTCTGTGACGACCAAATTAGCAGGAAACCCTAAAAGGTATAATGTGCTCCTGACATATGACAAGGCTGGGGAGAGGAAATGAAATGAAAATGGGTCAGGAGTGGGAGGCCTGGACTGAAGCAATTCCGTATGGTGCCAAGGTCCATTTAAGAGTCAAAACAGCAGCACATTACAAAGAGGGTGTAAGAAAGGCTGGTTTCATTGTCCGGACTGAGCAAACTGGCCTTTCCACTGGTCTCCTCCTCAGCAGTGCCTGTAGCACCTGCAGCACCAATATTTAATGTAGTGCCTTGCTGCTTTGAATGCTTTTCTGCCTTGGTTTTTGCACCGAAGCAACAGGCAGCAAAGTAGAACAGGGGTCCTTAAAGGAGATCACTTCTTGGCATTGGACATACTTACAGACTGTCTTTGCCAGTGCGGGCTGCTCGGTCACACCAAGTGCTGCCTCTTGGGGATTCTTTAGCCAGTTTAAGTCTTTATAGTGGAAAAACTCAAGGGGAGCCCAAGGCACTTCTGCATGGACAGAGCCATCATCAGGTGAGAAGACTGTAGCATCCAGACATGTGTTGACATGCTGCAGAGCTTCTTGACTTGGAGCTATAGCTTGATCTTTCCCTGAACTCATTTCACACCCCCCAAAAAGCTGAGTTGTCTCCATTTAACAAATCTTTGGCTATAACATTGCTACTAAACCGAAGCTATCCCTATGGGAAGCGTTTCTGAATTTCAGGGTATAGTTATAGCCTTTTCTGTGCCGAAAAGAATCGGATGAGAAGCATCTGAAGGTGTCAGGGTAAAAACCATACAAAGGAGGCATCCGGAATAGTGCCGACATAGTTCTTGCTGCCGACCTGCCTCAGAGAGGTTTCTGGGATGCTTCAGCACTGCCATTATGGGGTCAGGACTCAGGTGTACATTTGATGTCTGGAATTCTTATTGCTCTTTATGTTGAAAATGCAGTGATGCTCAGGAGGCCGCAGTGGGAATCCTTTGCTGTGTGAAGGAGGACGGGCAGGAAGGCCAAAATGATACCTTCTGGCCCAACGTGTTCCCATTCTGTGTAATGACTGGGTTTAGGCTGTTCCTGCTGAAGCCGGGTAGGGTAATTCAGGCTCTCATCACACAGTGCCCAGGACACTGTGCTATCTGTCTAGGCTGCTGCACCAATTCTCTCTGAAGCACCCTCACAAGTAGGATTTGTTTTGCAGCCCAGTGTGGAAATGGTTCCAGTTTTGGTGGTTTGATTCAATTGCCCTAACAGGAAAATCTTCCTTTGTTCCCTGATGGTGCAGCTCCTTGGGTCCTGTATGTAAAGTCTGGAATTCAATGGACTCGCTCATATATGAAAGAATGCATTAAGTGCAGGTCAGCAAAGTCTGTTTATTGTGTTGGTTTAGTAGGGAGAGCTGTTATTACCCTGCTCCTTTAAGGCTGCCTGCTTAAAGGTAATTATTTAGGCTATCCAAAGCCATGCAGAATGCGAACCCAACCTCTGCTTGTTTACATAAACGATACAGCAGAGAGTCGCAGTTCAGGGTTAACCTCAGTTTACCCTTGGGATAGCTGAGTGCAGGGAATTCAGGGCTTTTGTTAGTGTTCTTTCTCCCTTGTCAGGGATTGCCATGTGGTTTCCTTGGGCTTCTCCTTCACCGAAAATGAATTCCAGTAAGATTGGGTTTTTTCTTCCTCACTTCCCCTTTAGGATTGACATTCCAGAGTGTTCTATAACAAGCGTAGAAGCCATGAGCCTCAATCTATTTTTACTCTTTGACACAATCCCATGTATTTTCCCACGATAAGATTTGCAATCAGTGTGGGAATTTATGCCCAAGTTGAGGCTTGAATTGTGTAAGATGCCTTTTATTTATCTCTTAGGAGGGGATGGCTTTGAGAGTGAGCAGGGAAGGGAGCTCCAGCACTGCCTCGTCACAAACAGGAGCTGGTCTGGCACGGCCTCTGCAATCTGTGCTCCTCTCTGAGCCTGCAGAAACGAAGGTGTCCATGGGAGTGGAAGTCTCGGTGCTTTTAGCAGGTTGATCCTACGTGAGACATCCGTCATCCGCAGAGCATCCGTGGCAGAATCAACAAGTGAATCCCAATCATCAAGCTTCCTCCCAATTAGAAGGTAATTGGTGGCATCCCGGCCTCTCAGGCACCAGACGGTTCCTCATAAAACATTCAGAAGATTTGAGTTATTCAAAGAGGAAAATGAGGAGGGAGGGATTTTTCCACCTGATGGACATGGTATGTAATTACGGCAGGCATATCCTGATGCTTTGGCTGTAGTGCTCCTCGCTGCTATGTCTAAGAATTCCTTGGTATTCAAAAAGTGCCCTGACCAAGTCAGGTTTCCATAATATGATTACCTTACGAGATTCTATTTCACACCTGTATATTATAGTGGGCACACAAGCACCTTCATCATGTACCAGCGTAGTTTGCTCTGCTCTGATACCACGCACCAGAGGATGTCTACAAATGGAATTATTTCAGGATGGTTATCCTAAATAACTCCATGTAGGGCAACCTGTGTTGTAGCACAAAACACCTTGCTCTCCTTTAGCGTGATCCATTTTAAATGTGGATTATGCCCATGCAGAACAGGGCACTCCTATTTTGGAATCATTTGAAATAGGAATGGGGTTTGTGCTTTTGGCTCACACCCTGCATTATCCAAAACAGCTTTGAAGTGCAAAGAAGCCTCTAATGTGTCTCTGTATTTCCATTCTGCTCCCTGGCTCCTCCTTGTTCCCTGGTTCTTCCTTTGGGAAGGTCCAAAGCAAAACCAGACCTGCAGAGCCTGTCATTTAGGTCTTTGCTTTCCCAAACTTCATACCAAGGGACATGACCAATTTGATTCCTGACTTAAATGCATCCCCAAGCTTTTGAAGGGAGATTTTAGGTGCAGGGTTCTGACTCTGTGTCATCCCCACAAATTATATTAGTACATAAGATGTTCCCTTTCACACTTTACTGAAGGGAAGAGGTTGTTTATTTCTGACCTCCTGTGGGACAGTTTGGGCTTTTTCTCTGTTATCATCAGCCTATTCTGCAACCTCCAGAGAAAACTGATGGCTGCGACTCTGAGAAAGGTCCGGTACAGTGTTCAGGGTTGGACGGTGCTTGGAACAACCTGTTCTAGTGGAAGCTGTCCCATGGCAGGGGGTTGGAACTGGGGGTCCCTTCCACCCCAAACCATTCTATGAAACAGAGCAGCTGACTTGGAGAGCTTCACTGCATACGGATTAGTGGGGTTATTTTATCTGCTAATTCATCGCTCATTGTCTTGATAGCGTGAGGTCCTCCTGCAGCTCTTCACAGATGGGTTTTGATTTGACTATCCTGAGCGGCGCTGGCACATCTGCAGGCGCATCAGTTCACTGTTCATCCCCAGCATCACCAGAGGCGCCGGCGGCCCGGCTGCCATGGCTGGTGAGATGAGGACACTCACACCAGCTCCTGTCATTCCTCCTCTGCGCCTGCACGGATCAACCCTCAGCCATGGAGGAGGTCATTCCTTAAACCTGTGCAATGTTTCAAGGCACAACCCCAGGGGCAGAGGGCTCCTGGTTCACAAAGACGATGGAGGGGCTTTCTTCAAAGAAAAAGAGGTTTATTAAGATAATGAGAATGACACCGTGGTGTTGTACATCTATTGCAGCATTAAGAGAAACAACAGCAAGTACAAAATCCTGAAGAACTCCTCTAGTCATTATTATCACAGCCTATCTTGTCCATGCTACAGTCTTGTGTATGCAAAACTTCATTCCCATTTCTAAGGGCTGAAAATCCAAAGATTTGCATCTTAAAGAAAAGAAATAATAATAAAAAAATATCCCCCTCCCCCCCAAAAAAAAAGCCCAAAAACCCAACCCCCCCCCCCCCAAAAATTAAACCCTAACTCAATTTGATATAAATAACTTGCACAGGACATTTTAAAACTTTCAGATTTTAATTACACATAAATAAATATATACACATTTAGAAGAGTTCAGTTTGGCCTTGTTCAAGTTCTGCTCCTTGTGCTTTAATTATTAACTTCAGGAACGTGCGTGCTGCTTTCTGTGGGTTGTGGAGTTTCAATGGGTTTAACTTCACCTGCGTTATCCTCGGCTGTGGCTGTGGCCATGGGGAAGGCTCTCCCGGTCGGGTCCAGCCCTGGGACCCATCGGATGTGCGGTTGTTCCTCCCCTCTGCTACAGCCCAGAGGAAAACGCACCTCGGGTCTCAGCCTTCAAACTGTAATCGAGGTCTGAAACTGCTTCACATCCAAAGCAGCCGCGCTGGAGACTTCCCCTCGGTCTGGCTTTAGGGGGGGAGAGTGAGAAGGGTCCTGGGTTTGCCTGCCCAAGGCAGCTGACAAATCCAGGTCCAGCTGTGATCCTGCCCCTGCGGCTCCTGCCTCTCCTCCTTGCATTGAGGAGGCTTTTGCTCTTGTGATGCTTTTGAGTTGGAAGAAATTCCTGGAGGATTTCACTGGGGGGGGGTTAAATAGAACAAAATTGCACATGATTTGGCTTCCGGCACCCACGATTCGAAGCCAACAAAGGCAGAAGCCATTGACCTGGCTGATCTTCTCAACCCCCCCATGCCCACAAGAGTTGGGACCACCATAAATACTTTAAATCTTCTCTCTTTTCTCTTTATGTGTTTCTTCCCTCGTTCGAGCAGTTCAGCAAACAGTGCACTGTGGGAGAGGGATGGAGACAGCGCGTTATTTCCGATGCTTCGCTTCCTTCTCTGACGCTTTGGAGTCTGCGGCCGTGTGCCCGTTCCCTGTGCTGTTCATGAATATCTTATCCAGCCCCTTGAGGGACTCCACCAGGTAGTTCTGGAAGGCCGTGAGCGCTGCGCAGATGGCAGGGCCCCCAAAACCGTGGGTTATCAAGCTGAAATGAGTCAAACAGCTCTGCACACCCGGCTCGAGGATGAGGGAAGGGCGGCTGTTCCCCAGCGGCGAGCGGTCCTGGGCTATCAAGTCTGCAAACTCCTTACAGATCTGCCTGGAAGAGAAAGGTTTGTGGTTACCACAAATGCTGCAGGGGTACGGTTGTGTCTGCGGGCTCTTTTCCTGCTCGAGTGTCTGCTTCCCCTTTGGGGAGCGTTCAGCTCCAGCCTGGGGAGAGCCCCTGGGTGCACAGTTGGAGCTGGAGCGTGTGGCAGTGCTGGGATGCTCCCTGCGGTGAAGTTCACCTCTCCCAGGAGGAGGAAGCAAAAGGTTCACCTCTCTGAGCATCCTTCAGGTCCGTGTGCAGTGGGACCGCATCTTCCCTGCGGAAGGGGAAGCTCTCAGGGCTAACGCTGCCGATACCCAGCACACTGGTGGCTTGTTGCCATCTGTACTCACTTGGTAGCCAGCAGCATGTTCTTCCTGGTATGGAGCTCTGTGGGGTCCGAGTGCTGTCGGCACAGGTACTCCGCCGCGGCCTTGGCTGGGAACTCGGTTTCACACACGTACCCGAAATCCCGAGCGAGGTGAACGGCTTCACCTACGAGCAGAGCAGATCAAACTGTGTCAGTGCCTGCGTGGAAGGGGAGTGCTCTGTGCTGCAGCTTCGGCCATGCCATAGATGGGGCTTGTTCCTTCTGTCGCCACCCAAGGGCTTTCTGTGCCTTTGGCTCTCGGTGCAAACACTCCATGAATTTCTTAGACTCACCTGTGAGCCAGGCTGCATGGGCCCAAGGAGCCAGTGCCAGCTCCAAGCAGAACCTGGTGCCTTCCTTTGCTAACCTTCATTAAGGAGTTAGAGCAGGATGCGATGTGATGCTGGACTACTGCTCCAAAAGGAAGAACAGCAGAGGTGTTTCTCACATGGGCACTTCCCCTGCGGCATCTTCCTCTCCCTCCATCTTCCAAAATTCCCTGCTTGGCCTCTAATTGAGCAGAGATTTAAACAGGGGCTGGAGGGTGAAAAAGTGACCTGAGCCCTGTGGCTGCCAGACAGCACAGGGATGTGGGAAAGGGGCAGAGGGAAGGGGTTTACATCCTCCTGCAGTAAGCAGGGACCCTCGGGCTGGACGCGCAGGCAGCGTATCCATCACCCCATGGAAATGCCCACCCATTGATGGAATTGATCCATCTCCAGGCATCCCCGTGGAAATAATCAGAGCTGATGGCAATTGATCATGCCCAACACCCGAAATCCCGGTCAGGCAGGCAGAGCTAATTTGACTTGCCCCCCCGCTGCTCATATGTATTAGGCCATCCATCCTAATAGCGTTAACCTAGATCCCATCACATTCCCCCCAGCTTCCTGAGCTCCCTGTTATGGGGAAAGTGTCTGTGCTTCCCATATCGTGATGACACCTCCCACTTTGTCTCCTCCTCCAAAGAAGGTGCAAATAAGGAGAAGCTATAGAGAATCAGAGCTGCATCTGTTCGGATGTTGAAAAACAACCAGAAAGTGATAGCTGCTGAAAAAAACAGTTATTGTGACTGTCTAAAGGGCTGTGCGGCCTCATGGGGGCTGCAGCCAGCTTTATTCCCCCCATGGAAAACACACCACGTCAAAGGCCAGGAGAGGCTCGTGGGCAGGAGGCTGCAGCAGGCAGAGGGGCTGGAGCAGGCAGAGGGCTGCAGCAGGCAGAGGGCTGCAGCAGGCAGAGGGGCTGCAGCAGGCAGAGGGCTGCAGCAGGCAGAGGGGCTGCAGCAGGCAGAGGGCTGCAGCAGGCAGAGGGGCTGCAGCAGGCAGAGGGGCTGCAGCAGGCAGAGGGCTGC